>JANJYP010007822.1:0-11689 GCA_024605115.1 Rastrelliger brachysoma | reverse complement strand
AAAATATGGTAATAAGCCTGGTATCTACTCTAATGTATTGCATTTTAAATGTATGGAGCTACAGGCTGTATAAAATAAAACATTATTTTCTCATTACTTAAAGGTCACCCTTATTTCCCAGTATAAGCTGAAGTGTTCACAGTGACTGAATTGCACCACTTAAATTGCATAACCTCAGACACTCTCCCAAAATACAGTATAAAAACCCAAGTACTTTTGTCATCTTGACCTGTGAATGTTCACACAAAACATTACTTCCTGAAGGACCCATGTAATAACACTGAAGACATGCTCACATTTCACTTGACAGACAGCAATTGAACCTCTTAGTCACTGTGCCATTTCAGCAAACAGCACAATAATCACTCAAGGGAAAAACAACACATGCACTGTGCGGTTGACCAGCCACCTTTAGAGCTCAATTCATGCTTATTTTCTCTATGAATCACAGTTGACTGATACTGTAATCAAGTCATCTCTCATTGTTTGACTATAATAAAAAGGTAGAAAGCACGGGAGAGAATAAACAGGAGTCTCGCGTTGTTGTGTGAGAGCAAATTGTACCCATATATCATAGAAAACGCTCAAGTAAAACAAACCTAATGTTGTCCCAATACTACAAGGAGATTTATAGTCAGTCTCTCTCATCTCAGTCCAACGCAATACACAAGCAGGAGTACCTTACAATGAAGTAGGTGTATAAGAATGTGGAATTAAAAGTCTGAACATGCTTTAATAATGAAAGAAAATGAGAAAGTGTTGTCCACTTACATACTGTAAGAATCAGAAATCAGATTCTTATGACATAACTTTGACTGGCCAATATGTGGTCAGTGTGTGCCACTCTCACAGTGTATGCACAGTGTAGAGTGTGTACTTACAAGTGGACGTGTATGCATGTTCGAGTGTGCACTTTTGAAGCAATGTGAGTAGTCGTGCATCATCGAGTGCATGTAAATCAGTGTGTATGTGTGTTGTTTAAGAGCATGGTGAGTGTTTGGTAGAGATTTCTCAAGCCCTGCCAACTGTTAAACCTTGTTTTTCTGCCAGTGCCTGCTGTCAACTCCACCTGTGCCATGAAAAGACACACACAGGTACACACAGCTTTGCAGCTGTCTCACCTCAGTACAAGCACTGAAGGAAAGGACACGCTTTGAGAGATGAGATTAAAAAAAAAAAAAAAGTCCAAGTTGAGTAATTATAAGACATGTAAAAAGGTATAAGTGGAGATAAATAAACTGAGAGTGTAGGTGAAGGAATGTTTAAAAAGTTTTAGGCAGTTCAGAAGCAAAGCAGAAATTTCTAGATTATAGTTTTTGAAGTCAACCCTCCTGCAAAAAAAAATAATAACTTGCATGGTTTTAAAGGACAAAAAAACACCAAATCTAATTCATTTTAAAATCAACACTGACGTCTCTTATCTCTCCTTTTTGTATTTTGTCTCTGCCTCCACCTGCCTTAGTTTATTTCTCTCTCTCTCTTTCCCTGTAAGGAGCCAAGACATGCAGATAGCTTTGAGTAACTGTGAAACTGCGGCTAAAAAATGTACAGGTCTGACCATTTTTCAGCACTATATCTCCCAACATACTGACTTTCTGTCTCATTTCCTGCCTCTCTATTTCTCCTGCACCCAAACAGTGCTTTACTATTCTCCCCTAAATATTGTACCTCTATATAGTGTGTAGGAATGAATGAGAGTGAGTTGGCACTGCATGAAAATATCCAGCAGAACAAGTCATTTAACCTGGCACTTAATCTTACAAAGGGTGATAAATTGCAGTCTTCTCCCCGGAGTCTTTTAAAAACAAATGATGATCTCAAGTCTGTCTAGTCACAATCTACTTTCTGTATATATTGCCAAGAAAAGTAGAAAAACTGTATTATGTTGAATTGCAGTGGAAAATGTGATTTTCATGTTTTGTTTCATTACTTGTTTAGAGGATCAAAACAAAAGACACACACACATGTCCTATTTGCATTCTGAGCTTATGGTGCAGCATTTGACATGTGCTTCCTACAGTATGCAATGACTTCTAAAGTTTGACAGATAATAATCCTTTATTTGACACTTTTTAAATGTAATTGCACATTTGGTTCATACAGGATGAGGTGTCCTGTGTGCTTTGTTTATTGTATGCATGTTTGAGCTGTGCAGAATGAAGAAGGTGCAGAGTTCTGCTGAAATGTTAACACTGCACATGTGGAAGTTGCCTACTAGACCACTTCCAAAATCGTGTCCAACATACACATTTTAAAATGAGATTCAAGGTGAGCACAGACAAATTTTCCCTCTTCAGTAGATAAATGTGGAAAACAGTTTTCTAGTGTCAAACTCTGCACATTCATCAGTCGGCACAGTGAAGGTCAAACAACAAGCAGTACACATTTTTTGAGTGGAGGGAGACTAAGTAAAGTAACCTCCATCTAACGGGATCCCAGAGGTAATGATCTCTATGTACGTACAGTTGAGTTCAACAAGAAACAGCAGGACATATAACACAGGTTTAAAGCTAAGCTAATGTCAGAGCTAAGAAATCAAAGAGTTTCTTATTTGTAGAAGGTTAAGAACACAGTAAGAGGCTTCAGAACCTGCAGGAGGAACTGTACTGTGTACATATACAGTATTTGCATTTAACTACAGCAGCCTTACCCCTTTTAAGCTTTCAACAGTGGCACTGCTGAAAGATGAATGGCACTGCTGAGATTTCACTTTGCGCATAATAACCACAGACAGTGAGAGCATGAACCAGGTGAGGTTAATGATAAAGATTTACTCAAGATGATCAAACCAGCTTTTTAACAAGCACAGAAAAGTGATATTCTCTACTGCTCCTTCTGCAGTCTGTCATTCACCCCCAGAGTATTTTATACAACAATTATTATAAAAAAATAAAATAAAAAAAAAAATAATAATAATACAAAGTCGGTCTCTTTTCAGCACAAATGTTTAGCTTATTTCTCCACATATCTTAAAATCAGTAGATGTGTAATAAGACTTCCCTCTCAAACCAGCCCCTCCTCTCTCCACCAGTGATACCTGCAGCAGTGAATCACATCAGCAGCAGGGGGAGGAGGACAGAGGACAGGATGAAGGACTGGTAGTGTCTCATTTCTGTGTCCATCATTCTTTCTAAACTTCACTCTGTATTTTTATGTCAGGAATATTATTTATTTTATTGACATTTTAAATTTGTTTTCCAGTGAGATACACCCTAACTATGGGAGGAAGAGAAAATTGAACTTCGAATCCATTTATTTTAAGCCTTCAGGACATAGTTACCTTATCAGTGAGAATATTTGTCTCACTTTCTGTCTGAGTGTGCTATGGAAAACTACAAACTGTGTTGTAATGATAATGATCCAAAATGATGTGGAAATGCAAAGTTTTTACTCAAATAACATCAATTTTTTAGTGGAGAAAACGCAAACCCCAACTATGTTGAGGCATTTAATTCTTTGACATTTATTACAAAAGCTATCTGAGCCTCCAGAGTCCTTCTGGTATCAAGAGCTCTTGTAAATTATCCGGCATATGACTATGAACATGAATAAGCCTATCTGGAACAATTCTATGGTAATTGTAAGTTATTTCACTGTCAGTGTGGCATTGTGAACCCTGCACACATACAGCAACACCACTGCTGAAGAAACTCATGGGGAAAACACCATCCTCTATGTGTATGTACAATAAAACAGGAACTCACAACATTAAGACGCACACAAAAGTGTGAAAAATGAAAGGGATTCACAGAAGCACTCTTAGAAAGCATTTTGTCTCAGAGATTGGTTGTTATCAGGAAACTGTACCCAGGTGCATCAGCAAGACTGCTCATTGCCTAAATCAGGACAGTATAGTGAACAAGCTAAAACAAAATATGGTAAATAACTGTTTGAGAGGAAACAACAGTGAAACGAGTGTGTGTGTGTGTGTGTGTGTGTGTGTGTGTGTGTGTGTGTGTGTGTGTGTGTGTGTGTGTGTGTGTGTGTGTGTGTGTGTGTGTGTGTGTGTGTGTGTGTGTGTGTGTGTGTGTCAGTGTATGTACACACGTCTGCAAGAATCTGGAGCACACACAATGAATAACATTGTCCATTCCCTGGAGATATTGAATCAAGATGGCTGACTGCAGCTGAACTGTTTTGGGGTTCACTTGAGTTTAACGTGGCAAGAGAAAGAGAAAATCCCTTAGGAAGTTAAGCGAATAAACACTGGTTTGACTTTCATACAAGTCAAAGACTATTAAAAAAAAGTGAATAAACAAAAGACATGTTCAGTAGTCAACATCAGGTNCTCTCTCTCTCTCTCTCTCTCTCTCTCTCTCTCTCTCTCTCTCTCTCTCTCTCTCTAGAATAGTAATGAAAACAAAGAGAAAATCAAGAACAATCTCCTGAAGGATTATGTCCTTTACATGTTATCACACACCATACTTCGGAAGAGCATTAGCAGATAACTGTGTTGATGGTCATATGGTAATCAAATTTGCTAAAATCACCTTGGTAACAGGCCGATATTAGCAAGACAACAGAAACAAAAGACGATCTGTGCTCTCAGCAGGAGACAGCAGCCATTTCAAATGTTTTCTGGCAACAATGTGCACCTAAATTAGAACTCATGGAATGTCTTCAACAAGCTTGAGAAGTATTGTTATATCATTACATTATCAGTATCATTTGATATTCATCCACTGATATCAGTAGTATTGTTGTGTTCCTGTTATGTGTGGGAGAAGGTGTTTAGCTTGAGAGAGAAAAGAAAGGGAAAATGAGGTTTGAGTTACCCTGACTTAAACCAGATCAATTTAATTTGCTTCTTTTTCAGAGACAAATTTTGGTTACTAAGATCAAAATAAATCACCTTTTTTTGGTTATTCAACAAGTGTTTGAGTCTGCTATCAGCTTCCTAGTACTACTTGGTATTTTACTTAATATTCATTTGAAGACAAGTCAGCTGATTTTCCACCAGTAGAATAAAAACTGATTACAAATGAAAACTTACAAAAAATTGCAAATGCAAATGAGCAAGAAAAAGTCCTGACCAATGTAAACAGATTGTCCTGTACCACATAACACAACATAAAAGCAGTTTAACAATGAAATTGCAATAAAAAGTGGCCCAGTAAGTAAGAGGAGAGTTAAAACTGGACAGTGTATAGTCCAAAAATCAATAGACAGCAGGAACAGAAGGGCGAACAGATAAATGGGCAGAAGTAACAGCTGTGTTTCTGGAGGTGTGATTTTGATTTTGTCTGTCAACATTATTAAGATCTATGCGCGTGTTTAATGACGCAAAGACAAAAGAGATAAGTTCTGGAGTATACCCTGAAGTAACGGTCTGCTTTGCAAAGTTGCAGAGAAAGTTTTTGTTTACAGGAAGAAACACTTTGAATTGGATCTGATTTCCATGTGCAAATATGTTTTGCCACCAACTGACAAAAAATATGATCCCATCTTTTAATACACAAGAAAAGGCTTTGTGCAAGTAGAAAGTTAGCTGTCCCAAGACATTGCCTCTGAAGACACCTTTCAACAGACTCCAAGTTTGAATCCAACTGTGTATTCATGTTTCTGTAAACTATTAAAAAATGTTACTAGAGCACAAAGCAAGGACATCCTCTAATATCCTTTCTTAGCATTCTTGCGTTACCGCACCTGAATCATCCTGCTGTATTCAGACCAAAGTGTGGGAATATTTATACCCACAATATTATGACAAAATACAAATATATATTCTGTTCATCTTTCTTGTTTGGGAGTCTGGTTAAAAATGCCTGGAAGGATCCTTTGATCAGCTTGGATTAATTTGATTTGATGGTACAGTCTGCTCGGATAATGTAGGGGAAAAAAGCTTGTTAATAAGACCAGAGACAGTAGCTCTACTAGACAACAATTTAATTGCTGTATGGAAACATATGTAGATATTGTTAGAGGCAGTTTACATAATTTAAAAGGTTTGAAGTGAATGTTTAAAAAATTGCCAAACATTGAAATTTAAAACACAATTTAAACCTGAAGTAACTGAGTAAGGAATCTATTCTACTGTTAACCTTAACATGACTCCTTAACCATAACAAGGTAAGTTTCAACATCTAAATTTATGTTAACATTTTAAAACTAAAGCAGCAAATTATTAATCACCAGCTCATTTGTGAAATAGTCATGTTAGTTTAGGGCTGATGAGCGGGAAAATGGAGATGATGGAGTCATCGCCATGGTGACATTAGTTGTGCTTTTAATTTTACAGCAACTTATATATGGTATATAAGGGTTCAGATCAGATATTCCCCTTTTATAGCTTTTAATCAAATGTGCTCCATACATTTTAACGATGAAAAGAAGCTCCATGTAATTAATTTAAAAACATGACGTAAAGAAATAAAAAGAAAAAAGGTCAAATAGTTTTAGGAATATGTACAGCCCCAACTTAGTATGTGTGAAAGCGAGTGTGACAGGTTGTACAAGAAAACTAGACTCCTGTCGCCATGGTAACGGCCAGCTACTTTAGTTGCCATCCTCCATCCCTCCTCCCAGCTAACTTCAGAATACACATTCAAACGATGAATTTGCAGTAAGGATTTCATTGGATTTGCTGATGTGTTCAGCACCTGATTTGAAAAGACAGCAGCTCATTACACAGTCAGCCCTGAGACTGCACCTGGTCCTGCCCTCCAGATGCATTCTGTGAGTCAAGAAGAGCTCACAAGCACAGCTCAGCAGTGGGATTTCCATGAGGGCATCAAGCTCAGAAAAGAAATGAGGGGTGACGCTGACTACAAAATATTTACTTGATGCATTTAAGACAAACAAAATATAGTCAACACATGGCACCTCATCCTGTGTACAGAGTATAGAAATACTAATGTCTACTAATGGAGCAGGTGGGGTTAAGCCTTACTCAAGGGCAACCAAGCAAATCTTCCTCATTACCACCTTGATGATGACAAGTGCTAACTTCTTCACTTTTCCCCACTCAGATTCATCTTGCCGGTCCAAGGGATTGAACTGGTCACAAGCTTGCTTCTCTAACCTTTAGGCCCACACTGCCCCACTGCACAGTGGTGGAAAAAAGTTGTCGGACACCCCATTGAATATTGCATTAAGAATTATTCTTAGGTCTTCAAGTGCAATTTCTTTTAGTGCAGTCACAGCCAAAATTCTAAATAAATCATAAAAAGAAATTCCTCAGAGACAAAACACAGGAAACACACCGGAGGATACAGATTTTCAGTCCAATGAGATTGTGTACGTTTTTAACTTTTTTCCACCACTGTATTTGTTTGTGCTACATATATCGTTCTCATTAATAATCACCTAATGGATTGCTAAATCAGTTTCTAATAGTAATCATTTAGTTAATTAGTTTCTAATAGTAGTTGTTTTATTAAATACATGGTTGTGTTTAATGCATTTGTCTGTTTCTCGTTACAAAATTCCTTGAAGCTTTTATCTCATTTGGGCTCTGTTTAGATGATTTTTATGTAAAATTGATGGTTCTAAATTGCGTGACTTTAGTAAATTTCAAAATATACATTTTCAATTGAAGCTTGCCATAAGCTAGCTTCCTAGGAGCTGTCAGGAGCAAAAGACAAGGATGCTGTACATGTACTGCATCTGTTTTAGCTGAATGAAATTCTGCTACTGTAGAATATTATTTGAGTAAAAGTCCAGGAAGTCATCCCTAGCAGCAGCAAGTCCCTGAAGCCATATGTGCTTATGTGATTAGTTTATGTGATTACAAAAAAAGATGCGTACAGGTACAGGTTATAGGTTTGTATAGAAGCAAGGTCAAGAGGATTCCACTGTGTTGTGTGAAATTCACTGATATCAATTTAAAGGATTTAAAGGAGATCTGTTCAACTATGTCTTCCCTTCAGTTGTCAACAGTGTACAAAAAGTGCACAGTACAGCTCTAATGTTGGAGTAAATTACAAGGAGTTATGTCTATTGTGTGCAGTGTTATCCTTGAGAGCCAATTTGACACTTTATCTATTTACTTATTTTTCAGAAAATTATGCATCCAAACACACAGAAAGAATACAGATTTGTCCCTACTACTCATCAATAGAATCTCATAATCTAAAGCCTTCTTCCTCCCTCTTATTTTCCATGGCCATTCCCAATGTTACCAGATGATTATTCTCCCCTCTCCAAAGTGCTGATTACAGTCAGGCGCTTCACAGGATACCTTGTCATCCATATATGGAAGTCCTATTTTTAGATTCATTTCTTGCTTGTCTTTTTTCAGTTCCATTGTCACTCTTTTGTTCAGGCCGTTTCTGACAATGGAGTAACCCAGTGTGGGACGAAGGGGAATTAGAGAGAGGGGGAGGAGATTGGAAGCTCTAGATAAAAAAAATTAAAAATGTAAAAACCATCATGTAGTGTTGAGTAGAGGATTACAAGTATGTAGCCTATAGATAACACATGGAGAATGGAGTCACCAAGCACACATGCATGCATTCCCTCACTTGGTTTAAAGCAAATAAAAATCTGTACAACTGGTGTCAACATTGTACAGAATGAACACATGTGCAGGCACATAAAAGGACACCTGTCGACCTGGCTTCAATCCACCACATCTATTTGTCTGATGATTATTAAGATTCCCGTGATGAAAGTTAATCTGGTCAGAGAGGAAGAAAGACACAGTGAGAGAAAACAAGCAAGAGAGGATTAATGGCAACTCCCCATTGCTAACTTTCTCTTTATCTCCTTTCATTGTGGAGGCAAGCTCAAAGCCTACAGACACGTAATGCACATAGGCACAAATGCACAGACACTCATACACACTTGTCAAAGGGGACCATTGAGGATGGCAAGTGAGTCGGCTCCTGCCAAAATGGCTGCCTTTTGTTTACAAATCTCATTATCCTCTTCAGTTCACGGTGAGCACGATGAGTAATTACTCCACCAGTGAACAAGTCACCACGGCTGGTGTAAGATTCACACTGTAGTAGGACGGATAATAGCTCTTGGTAAATACACACCACTTGCTTGATGACGAGGCAATCGCTCAGAATAGCAAGTATTAAGAGTGTAAGGATCCATAGTGTTCAGCTGAATGCACAAGTGTATGCTGACACTTGAAATGCCATTAATGTTTCTTGAGATGACATGTCACAAGGCAGCAAAGCTTAAATACAAGCTTTCAAAACACATATAATACAAATACCAATATCTAGACAAATTCAACAAATCTGATACTTGTCACAAAGTTCTCCTTTCTGTTTTTTTTTTTCTTCTTTTTGGACATTTCTATTCAACAAAACAAATATTTCAACATTGATGTTTCCAAGTGGAAATTGACCTCCTAACTCCTGCTGTGTCGATGCATGCTTTAATCTGACACAGTATAACACATTAACAGATCAGCAGCTTCAGTCCTCTGTCTGTGTCTAAACAGATTGTGTTCAGACAGTATTGCGAGTAAGTCATGCAGTGCCCAATTCACAGTCACTGTAGTCACACACGAAAACGGAAGAAAACAGACTTGGAGCTCAAAAATATGTGTTGGGTCACGCCTTTAACACAAGTGAAATGTGAGCAGATACATGTGAAAACAGCTGCATCAATTAAAATGGAAGTGTGTGAGTTCTGTCAGACGCTCGTGAGATGGATGAGTGAAAAATGCATCAGAAACGCTTTCGGGGTAGACAGGCTACGCGCCACAAATTTGCACAGAGAATACTAAATGAGATGCATTCATATTTGGCCATCAGCAGTATGAAAAGCAATAGCTCATTCTGCTGTTCAATGGATGTGAAGCCCTCAATAACCAGACACCAATTAATGTCAAAATTTTTACTTTAACCCTAACCCTAATACTCACAAAGAAAGCTTACAGCATAGTAACAAAGCACGAGCAGTAAATTATATGTCTGACAACCACTGCAGTGAATTTATCAACAGAAAAATAGATGTATTAGGTGTCATGTAAAATAACCGAAGGCATGTGTCAGTGAGAGTAAAAGAAAGGGAAAGAATGACTACCTCAATGTGTAAAGACAGAGTGCCACAGGTCTCTGTACAGACAGCTTATGTAGATAATGTATAAGCATGTGTGTTTGTGTGTGCCATCAGAATAATCAACATTATATCAGCAGCAAGTTCAAATAATGTTTACAGCACAATAAGCTCATCTTTACGCTCCAGAGGAGGCATAAAAAGGACTTTCCTATCCTGATGTTTCACTGCATAATGTGATGCCCTTTTTATATGGTGAAATTCATGCATAACAGGTTTGTGTCTAACGCTATACAGCTTGTATTCATCATTTGACTTCTGTATTCACTGTGTGACTTAAATAGGTGAGAAAGGGTGTATCAAGCTTTAAAGACATTAAACTCCACTTTTGCCATTTAAACTGTACAAACAATATATAAAATTTAAAAGATGTGTCGTGACTGTCAAAGAAAATCACTGACAGCATTGTAAAAGCAGTAGTAAATTAAACAGCAGAAATGGAAATAGATTAATGTGAAGTTCATCCAATTCAATGATGGAAATGCCAGCTTGACAGACAAATGAAGAATTTGCAACTATGAAACTAACTTCAGAAATATATGCAACACAATTTTTATCTGGAGGTGGTGTGAAGAAAAGTAAAATGCGAGAAGAATGATTGACAGAATAAACAGGTCTCATTGGATTTTGATTGAGGACACACTCTGTCTCTCTATTAGATCAAAATCTCCCATCTCCAAAGAGGAGAGGAAGAGATCTCATCTTCAGCTGTCTACCATGCACTTTGAACTTCTGTAGTAAAGTTTTAATGTGCTGAAGTGGTCTTAAAAAAATCTCTTTTACAAACAGAAATGCTCATGTACAAATCGTTCTGATCTTAACTCCACTTTCATTTTGCACTGTCTAAAATATCGCTAAAACACATTGAGATGGCTCAGATCAGGATGGAAATTCATTTTTTCCACGATGAGGCCTACTGGTTTGTGATTCTTAGCATTTCTTTTAGCATCAGTTTCATTTTATATCAATTGCCACAAAATATTATGCAAATAGTCAGGGTTCCAAGATGAAGAAGCCTACTGACATAGATGATCCCGACTTTCTCTCAGCACCAACAGCAGGTAAAAAAACATTATCTTGTCCAATAATTTGATATATCAACAGATACCTGCAGATCATATTCAGATTCTTATTATTCCTATTATATGTTATTCCTATCAGCCTTAGTTCAACTGTGCATTTGGTGCTACTGAGCCAATAATACCATGCTAACGCACATAACTAAGATGGTGAACATGCTAAACATTAAGGTGTTAGCACTCTAATTGCATTTAGCTCAAAGCCCTGCTGCATCTAAGTACAATCTCACAAAGCCAGCATGGCTATGAACTTGTGTCTTAACTTTGAACTGCTTTGATAATGTCTTATTTCTGTCTTCTCCATAGAGCACTTGGCGGATATGACCTCTTTAGATAGTACTTTATGTTGCCATTACCCATCTTAACTGCAGCTGTCTGTGACAAAAATGTTCACTTTTTTTCATGTTTTCTTCACACTGTGTTACACATCTAATGAGTCTTTTCTAGCTTTATTTTCTTCTTTTATTGCCAGAATGAAGGCCTTCTTTCTACATGTTGGGTCTGCCCTTAACAACGATCCAAGTCCACATTCCTTCATATACAACTTACATATGACACAAAATATCACAGAGATTTGCATTTGGCTGTGAACA
>JANJYP010007821.1:0-25161 GCA_024605115.1 Rastrelliger brachysoma | reverse complement strand
GCCAGACAGTCAAGACCATTTGACCTATTGTCAGTCCCAGAGGAGACCCAGCAGCAGGCCACCAGGGGGCAGTGTGCACATGGCAGGATGCCAGCAGCATGGCTGTGGGAGGAGGAGCAGGGAGGAGCAGCAACAGTCCTTACCAGTGTCTGAGTCTCGCTCCTCTGTCCTGGGTGGACTGGTAGTGAAGGAGAGCTTGCGCTTCATGGAAGACTTGACTTTCCCTTCCTTTCCCAGCAGTTCACTCCGATCCAACTTCGGAGTTTTGGTGAAAGGGGACAATTTGTCTTTGCTCTGTGGGAGAGGAAGAAATAAAGCATTTAAGAAATTGGGCACGTCAAACACAGCAAAGGTGTGGCCACGTTTGTGAGCTCTGTGTATGTGTCTGAATATGTAAACAAAACTGTTGTGGCGGTGAATAAACGTGGCAGCCCGATTTGAAAAGCTTTGTTAACCAGCTCGACAACAAAAGGGTTGAGCTTAACATGCGGGTCGACTTAAGCTTGCTAAAAAACCCGACTCTGACACAAAGTGCAGATGATTACACATTACAGGCTGTGTTGTATCTCTGCAGCATGTTGTTTGGGTTTTGCACGCAGCAGGTTTGCCAGCATTGCTCAACAAAAATCAGGAGTAACGAGATTTTTTTTTCTTTGCCCCACACAAAAATAAAAATACGGAAGACAAAGACATCTGTTTTCACACCCAAAAAAATACAGTTAAATGTTGATAGACTTAATAACTTCAATTAGATTACAGGAAGACAAGCTTCTCTTCACGTTAAACAAAAATAAACAGATTTGTAACAACGTAAAATTAGCAACATACTCTGAGTTTAAAACTGACCCTTCAGATCTAAAAATGTACATTGGTGATAGAGAGTCTTGATTTGAAGTATCAAACAGCTAACTCATTTAAAGCCCAGACACTTAACTTTCATTTTTGATCTTAATGAATATACTATTTACAGGCTAACAATTTATAAAACTAGTTATAGGATTGTGTGAGATTAAACTCACAAGAAGCCAAAAAATAAAACATGTGCAAGTGAGGTAGAAATCCACTATGGGCTTATCTTAAAACCTCACCTATGAGAGATAAAAGAATAATTTCACAACATGTTTACAATCTGGTAAACTCAATAACATCTTAAGATCAGTGTGTATGATAAAAAAAGTGTCATTATAGGCTACTAAATTTGTGCTTTTATGGGCAAATTTTCCTTCAGACTCCCCCACAGCTGGCTACGCCATATCTCGTGCTAAAAAGCTAAACATAAGCACTGTAACTCTGGGGTTTAGCTTCATTTCTTTGGGCCGTTATCAAGCTGAAATCACAACTCCCACTTCACAAATGAGAAGTTGCACTCGATCCCTCCTACTTACAGATGCTATTTGTTTCACAGCTCCTCCTGTGATATCAAGTAGGATAACAGAACATACTAAAATTATTTTAAGGATAGTGAGGATGAAATTTCTCCAACAGCAACATGGTCACTCTACAACAGGTCTAAACAGAACAGTGATGATATTTGGATTAGCGCAATGTCTAATGCTAATTCCAGTTACCGAGCGCTTGCACTCTGATCTGCTTTTTTGAAAAAAAGCATTACTTTAGTGAGCCTCACTTTGGTGCAGTAAAATACATTTCTGTCAGGAGGAAAATGTCTGCAGTGTGGTGCTCCTTTGATCTCAGTGAAGCAATATGCCAGCTGTGCAAAGCTGAAGTGTCTGGCAGCATTAAAAAGTAGAAAAGAATTAAGATATGAACGACTTTTGCTTTTAAATAAAAAGCAGTCAAACACTGGCCATCTCATTTATGGAGAGAAGTAAGTAAGTGTTGTTGACTGGAAAAAAAAAACGCTCCCTAGATTTATATTGTTAAATTTCTGCTGAATCATATATGATTGAGATCACATTAGCCTTACATTATACCCTGCAAGACCCTGCAGACCTCTGAAACTAAATCCTACAAACATTTCACTGCCTTGGACACAAATGTTTTTAGATGATGCAGAGACACTAAAGAGACACTTACGCAAACTCACATTTCTGCAGAAAAAAAGAGGAAGTTGTAGCTGAGCCGAAGCGTCTGGACTAAACGGTGAATCTCTCTGATGTGTTTTCGTTCATTCATAGTTTGAACAGACAGTGACTGAGCAAAGCTGCTGGTATATACTACGCAATATCTACTTCTTGTCATAAAAAAAAAAAACCAAAAAAAAAAACCCCTGTAACACTCAAATGTCACGTGACGACTCGTAACGAATCCAAAACAGCAAATAGCTGCGCCAACTCCAGCTGCTTATTATAGTCACGATATAATTTAAAAAGCTCATCATAGATATTTAATTTCATCTTAAAAATGCTCAATTACTTTTGAAACAAATCAGAAAATAGGCAGATTATGTAAAACCTGATTTAGGGAATGTGTTTTACTGATTTCACTTCTCCATACTGATTTCAGTTTTTATAATTAAGGTTTGAGTATCTGTGCAAAAAACCCACAATAAAAACCAATTGTGTCCATGCTGCATTTGTTGCTGAAATGTCATTTGCACTAATAAATGTCTGTGTCTGTAGTTCACGTACCTTCTTCCCCGCCTGCTTATCCACCATGGCTCCATCTCTGTCGCTCCCAGGTTTGGCCATGGTGCGGCACCTGACTAGCTGTGACAGCTACAGCGCAGTAGGTTCATCATGCACCTGGAGACACCAAACAACAGCAATGAGAATAATGTAAACTCACAAATTACAGGATTTTTTTTGAGTAAACATGCTAAAAGTAGCGAGAGCAAGAGACATGTTCAACCCTCACATACTGTTCATATTCTGATTCATAATTAGTCTCCCCCGGTAATTAATAAATGTTTGATTTATGTTTAATGATTAATATTATAAGAAGAAAGATGTTCACCATCACTTGTTTATATTCTCCTAGAATATAAAATAGTGCTTGTGAATGTTTTATTTTTTGACAAATACAGGTTAAATTTCTACATTTACATATATAACACATGTATCAGCTGCATAAAGATTCTTTAAAAAGCATTTTATTTCCATTTTTGTAAAATCTGGTCACATTGAGAAAAGTCCAGCTGAAATAAGTGTATATTGGTGTTTTCACAGCTCTCAAAATGTAAAAAAAAAACCAAAAAAAAAAAACCAAAATGATAATTCACACGTATCACAAAGGAAACAAAGTGCAGTGACTGAGCCTCAGAGAGGAGACGTGTCAGCGTATATAACACACACAGTGTAACTCAGGCTGCGTGGATCACTAATCAGGGTTTTTTATTGAAATTTCCACTCCACTTCTTCAGAGTGACCTTAAAAAGAAAGCAGGAAACAAACTACACAAGCCACCATGAATCACAGCTTTAGGGACTCTTTAAAGTTTCACAGAGGAAAACTACCCATACCCTCCTTTTGCATGTTGTCACTGTGACCTACTCATCAGTACAACTGCGTTTTTATCTGATGTGGTTTGTGACAGTGTAGTAACACGCCCTGCAGAGTCAATGGGGGCACTGTGGGCGCCGGCAGAGAGAGAAAGTCTAACACCCGTGCTGCTGAAGCCGACCGACTGCAGCATGTGTCATTTATCTTGTCACATGAAGTCTGTCGTTTTCAGTCACAAGATCCTCCCCTCATTTACTTTCAATGACCTTTGTCTGAATCTTTTATTTTTTAAACACACTTCCTTACACATCATCCCATCTGACTTTACAGATGAAGCAGAAATAGCATCTCTGAGCTTTATGAAAGTGCTGCAAACACATTTTTTTCTATACTAAGAAATGTGAGACTCACTGATGATTTGGGCAGCCCCCATTACTCAACATACATCCAATTACAACTTCTCTATAAATCCTCATGGTAAGAATTTAATTTAACTAAGAAATAACTCACATGATTGTTTTCTCAGCGTTTCATTTATTCACACAATTAAACAGGGTTTCAGCTGTGAGGGTTAAAAATTATCTAAAAGGACAAATTTTCCCAACAGTTTCAGGGGACTTCTACCAATCAGCAGCTTCCTCTATGAGGAAACAATTAATAGGCGACGGCGTGCGATGCTGACAGGTGTCATTGTTGTGAGGGAGTCTGACCACATTGTATCACTACACTACTACTGAAATTATTCGTCATTTTAATCAGTAATCAGTGACGCCAGACTCTAGCTTGTCTTTCAATGCATAAATTCCACAGGGTCCAACTTGTTGAATGTGAATATTCAGCATTTTTGTCTTCTATGAAAGTACATATACATTGTTTATATAATGATTTAACTTGTGATGAGTATCTTTTTGCCATTTTGTGACATTTATTAGTATGAAAGCCTGATAGATTAATAAAAATAACACCCGGTTCTTGGTGTGTTGCTATTATTACATCTTATATTTGGAGTTTTTCAACAACCAACAATTTAATGATGAACATACAGTTTATTTTCTGCCTGCATGTGAGAGGTCAAACCTAATCAGTAGGACACAAACTTTACTGCTGAAAGGTTTGTAATAAGCAGGGCGGTGACTAATGATACTTTCATTATATTGATCTGCTGATTACTTTCTCAATTAATCATTTATGGTTTGAAATCAAGATGACGCCTTAAGATATATTTTGTGTGACCACAAGCCTAAAATAAAAAAAATAAATCAATTAAACAGAGATAAAGAAATGTGCTAAAACAATTAAGTTCTGTGTTTTGCTTGAATTATTACATATCTAAATTTCAAAAACACATTTGACCTTCATATGCATGCATACATTTCCAGCGTTCATCTATATGCACAGTACTGTTTATATCTCTGAAGTCTCTCATCCTGTCATTTAAGTCTTTGCGGCAGCGGCGGGGATGGCACAGCAATGATCATCCGAGGTTAGGCGACACACCACTACATACCTTACATGTAACACAAGCATGTTCAGCAAGTGGTTTGGCATAACTCACCGACCTCAGATATAAACTACAAATACCACCTCACGATTATTTCCCTCCACCAACCAGTCGAGTTAAAATTTACATCCATCACTGTCCAGACTCATATTTATAGTGGAGACTTTGAAGGAATTTCATAAAAAGCTGTAAAGTGCATTTTTCTTGTATGTGTCCACATGTTTAGCTATGATCGTAGATGATGTTTCAGATGCGGACTTTGTTGTTAAGAAGCAAACAGTTTCAAACCAAAAGCACATGAGATCTAAATCAGGGGTGTCATAATTATTTTACTTCAGGCGTCATATACAGCCTAATCTGATATGGAGTGGGCTGGACCACAGAACCACCAATAGCTTCACTATTAGAAACAATCCTAGATTAAACCGGTAAGACGTTGATGTGTGAAGATGAGAAGCTTTGGCTGTGAATGATGAGTAAAAATAAGTGAGAACAGCAACGGCATTTTATTGAAAACTACTTGAATTACTTCTCTGCTTTGTTAAGTTATCCAGTGGGCTGTATTACAGCAATTAATTCAGTATCTGTAGAAATGTTAAAAATGGTCACAATCTGCTCCTTAGTTCCCGATTCATGGTGTTGCACCATGTTGGGTAATATTATATCGATATTCTACTGATAGTGTGATGTTTTAGATGCTAAATATCATAATATGGCATAAGATGTTGTCTTTTCCTACTTTTACAGGCTGTATTACATTAAAAATGTTCTATTATCTGTCTTCATCAAGTATTACTTATGATTATTGGTCAAAACTGTAATTGTGTAAATATTTTGTGAAAGCAGCAAGTGGTCCTACAATATCATCAAAATATCAATATTGAGGTATTTATTCAAATATATTAGTAACATCACCCAACGCTTGTGTTGAATAAAAGGTTAGGACAGAATATTAATGACAGTCACAGTCAACTTTGTCAATATTAGGCAGTGAACTCTTGAGTTAAGGCCAAAATGTGTTTTATGAGCTCATAGTGACCTTTACCTTAGACTCAAGGATGACCTGATTACAGTTTGGTCAAAGTCGATGCTTGTGCCAGATCAGACTTCAATGGTATCACAGTTACTATTATGATATAATTAGGTAAAGTCTGATTTCCAGTACCTAATGCTTGAATGTTCATATTAAGTTAATGTTCAACTTTCTGTGTGCTGGGCGGTTTGCAGGTCAGGTTTGACGGTTGATTGACATGTGTTTTTGTGGATCAGCTCTCATAACCGGTCGGGTGGGTAAAGGTATTAAAATCATATCGAGTCACACGAGTTACAATGACTTCTGTCACCAGTAGTTCAGCTTTTAAACAAACAAGCACAAACGCCATCATGTATCGTGTAGCCCAGTGTCAGAAACGTATGAAGGTATGAAAAAAATATACAACCATTTTCATCTAGGCATTTCTGAGATATCGCGTTCATGAAACTGGGACAGTCATGAGGTCACATCACCAAAATCCAATCAGTTCATACAAAGTGGATGCTTTGAAGAAATTCCCTGATGTCATGTTTACAAGAGAGACGGACAAGCTGAACACATAAAGCCAAATGTATATAAATGCCTTAGAAATGCGGAAAAGATGGAATATTTCCTTTGTATTGTTATTTAATCTTAAACAAATATTCTTCATTGTCCTCTTTTTCCTCAGTTTGTATGGGCATTGTATGTTGTTCTGCTTGTTTAAACTCAATAAAAAAGTATTTAAAAAGTAAAGAGGTAAGGACCATTTCAAATAGTTTTCTCTTTTCATGTAAATCTCTGACAAACAGTTACAGACTGAAAAAAGCAAACACTAAGAGTAAAAACATGGAGCTCACTGTGTGAGTGCTGAACGAGTCTGTCTATAAAACTCAATAAAACACAGACATTACATTTCAGTCGACACATAAATCAATTTGTCCCTATGAGTTAAACAAAACAAAACAAAAAAAAAAAAATCAAAAACATGCCAACAAAAAGTGCAGCTAAATGGATCAACACAAACGGAGAAGTCTTCAATTAAAGAACTGTAATCCAGATACATGAAGCGCTCTGGCATCTCATACTCATCGTCTTCACATCTGACAGTTATGTGCTTATTCAGGATTTATGTGAAAGCCACAAGTTTTACTAGTTTAAGTAGCTGAAGTACTCGGGACAGATGTAATAACAGGCCTGTAAATACATGCAGCCTGTTGTTCGGTTGACGTTTTAAAATTTACTGCGCCATCAATTCTCAATTAAAACAGGTTTCCTTTCATTTATGAGATTCCTTGTGATCTGTGTAACGTAAAAGGTTTTTAACTAAGTGTTTATACTTTTTATTAATTAGCATCTACTCGGAAGTCGAATTAACCCAAAATGCTCATCACTGTTTTAAACATATTGGAAACTCAATCTCATTTTTGGAGGATTGATTGGACAAAACAAGCAAGTTGACATCATCTTGGACATATTTTCACAATTTTCTGCTCAATTATAGATTAAACCATTGATCAAGAGACGAGCAAATTAAATCACTAATGAAAAGAAATGTTTACTACAGCCTTCAATCTATTTCGTTTGATTTTAACGCGTTTCAAAATAAGCACTTTTACCATGGTGGATCAGACTTCTCTTGTGATTAAAATTGTATGTAGCCTATATATCAAGACTGTTTAATGATTATTAGAAATCTGATCACATTTGAACAGTTGCCATTTGCCTCTGCAGACATAATCCAGTCATACTAAAAAAAAAATAAAAATCAGCACAAATGAAAGACGACTAGCCTTCTGAAAAAAGGGGACTCCAACATTCTGGTTTCTTTCTTCGGATACTTTTACAACCTCTGCTGATCCAGAGTAATAGCTCAGTGTTGACAGGTATCGTTTTTCCGACACACAGCCCCTCTGCTCAGCCGAGACCAGCAAGAGGTCCATCATTAGTCAGCAGTAGCCAGTATGCAGCAGCATTGTCATTCAGGCGGTTGAAAGGGGAGAATTGAGCAGCCCACTGTGAGCTCGGTGGTGTAAAGAGGCTTGTGTATCGGGGGTATTAAAGTGCTATGGACAGCCCGGGACCAGACCAGAAAACAAACGCTGACAGGACTCCAATCTGGCCCAGAGACGAGGCGAGAGAGGGTGTGACTATAATTACAGAGGTATTTGGGCACTCGCCAGTTTGGCATTCGCATTCACTGCGTTTCATGAGCAGCTCAGGGCTGCATAAGCCCCTGCAAGCTCTGCCATTAACCTTGGGCTGTTTCAAGTCTAGATCAAACCCCTGCCTTGATGACTACTACAGTTCACATAGACTAAAGCCTAGATTAGTTTGGTATTAAATCTCGTAGCGGTAGAAAAAGTCTGAGTGAGTGATAGCAACAACTACCTAACCCACTTAAAATCCTATGAAGTAAACTATCAAACTGCACAATCACCACTGTAAAAATAAAAAGGGTGAGAGATGTAACAGAAACACTCACTGCTTCAACATCAGCTGTATGGTAAATAATTCACCAGACAAGGAAGAAACACTGAAGAGAAATGCAAAATATACAAGAAACGACACATTTTTATCATAAATTGCACCACTTATCACAAAAAATTGGCACCAATTTTTATCCAAAAACTAGCACTAAACTAAAAGATAACAAGATCACAATAAATACAATGACGTGAAAAGAAGCAGCAAACTCTCATATTGTAAAAACCTACGGCATTTTAACTTGAAAACTGAGACGACAGATCAATTATAAAGCTGGTTTTCAGCTCTAAAACATACCATCCCTCTGTCCTGATTCATTGAAATAATATGCTCGGTCATGTTGCTGTAACAGTTTCAGTGGATGACTAACAACATGGTGGCTATCAGGGCTGGAGGTCAACTTACTTTTCAGATTATGTGATTTAAAAATGTAAAGGAAAAAAGGCTCATTTGGTTTTCATCATAAATAATAAAATATCCTCTTTAAAAACGACAGATGTGACAAAATACATATCAAATTTTTTTCTGAAATTTCTCAATATCGACTGAGTGCACCACGTAAAGTGTGCTGGCTGCGCAGCCGGTCCTTCTGAGAAGCAGATGTCTCTATTTATTTATAACCTCATGTTCCTGCACTTTAACTCCGCTGGTTCCTGACTAACAATAACAACCATTTCCCCATAGTGCCGAAGCATGTTGGCCCTGACAGCGGACTGGAGCGGAGTGGCTGCTTCGGTTGCGTTGGCCTTGCGTGAATGTGGTGGTTTGGGAGTTTAAGGAGTGTGTGTTATGTATGTTGTTTGCGTGTTGCGTAGCTGAGATGGATGAAGAGTGAGCACACACACACACACACACACACACACACACACACACACACACACACACACACACACACACACACACACAAGGGGTACGGTAACCTGATCCACTGACTGCAGGATGGGACAGGGAGGGAAGAGGGCGGCTAAGAATAGCTCAGAGCCTGACTTACAGAATACGCCACCACCACCACCACCACCAGCAGCAGCATCAACAGCAGCAACATTACTACACTACAGCATCCAGAGTGCTGCCTGCTGTGTGTTCGCTCTCTATCCCTCTCTCTCACCATGTGGAAAATACATGTGATTTTTCCCCCTGCTTTCCCATGTGGCTTCGCTCACGCTTTCACACACAAAGAGAGCTACTGAAAAACAAGCTCTGACTACATCAGTTTTTAAATAATGTTAACCGGCTGATTTATTTTCAAAAATATTAAATATATCATAAATATGAATCTGCAGATGAGCTATAGAGGCAGGTTTTACTTCTCCTCCAATAAATAGCAGACAAATTCTGTAATGCTCTCAAGGAGACACAGTAACGCTGCGACAGTAAACAGCCGGTCACGTGGTTATGGTCCTGTATGCCGTCAGGCTAAATGATGGGGGAGGTCTCTCGCTCTCTCTCTCAGCTGCGCATCCACTCCCAGCTTTCGTCTCCTCCTCCTCCTCTGATTCCGTAATGAGTAGCAGGACAAAGCCGGGGCGAAACGGCCTGATTACTGAGACTACAGGAGGAGAGGAGGCAGGAGGAGAGGCAACAATACCCAGCAAAGATCCAGCCATCTTTAACGTCATCGCAAACACACACGCAGGCGAACAGCGTCCTGCGCCTGCAACATTTAAATACCCCACACTATGTAAGTCAAATCTGCTCCCTGCCCTAGAACTGTCAAGTCCAATTATGATCCCATCGAGAGACAAAAAGTCCTGTTTTTTTCCAACACGTCAGCATCCAAAATTATTCTTAAAATCAAGGAAAAAAAAAAAAAAAAAATCAATAAATTCATTCTTAATATAATCAATGTATCCATCATGCAGAAATATTTAATAATTAATTGAGTTTGTTATCTATATCTGGCATGTTATTATAAACTAAAAGCTTAATTATATGCAATGTAGTAATAATGATAATGATTAAAGTTGCATTTAACTGTGATGGTAACTTATATGACATTTCATGGAGCCAAAAATTAAATTAATAGATTCAAAATTATTCTTAAAATTATAGAAAAATCTATAAACTTATTAATAATAAAATACATGTATCCATCATGTAGAAATATTTAACAACTGAGTTTACTGTGCATATCTGAATACTTAATTTTGCATAATGTAATAATAATAATAATAAATGATTAAAGCTTTATTTTACTGTGATGTCAACTTATTATATTATATTTTATGGAGTCAAAAACTGAATTAATACATGATAAAACTAAAATACTGGTTAATTACAGGAGCATGTCGGTGGTGCCTGTTGCCTGCAGTGATTTTTAGACCGGACGTGGCGTGGACTTTGAAATTTTCGAGTACAAAAAAACCCAGAGTGCAGCTTCTCCTTCCCTCCTCTATTCTCATCACTTGGTCGTCTGAACTGGGGGGCACATTTCAACACGGACAAACAAACATCAAGTGACACTGGATGCCTCGAGGCGTCTGTTCACCTCTCACTAACCTAACCCTCAGACAGACGAAACACGGAGCGTCTGGCCTTCGTTCCAGTTGGTTGTTTGGTTGCATAAATGAACCGGACACGTTCCTGGGAAGCAGCGGAGAGAGAGAGAGAGGCTCAAGTTTAGCATCTCAAACACCAAATGAGGTGTAAGGAACAGACACCAGGCGACTCTACTTTAAAGAATGAGAATAATTTTATTCTCACAATTTGGCAAAAAAACTGTTAGAAAACCTAAATGTTCTGTTTGAATTCATAATAATACTCCACATATTAAGCTGCCATATTGTACTTTAGATGTCCTAAATGTGAATTCTTATGCAAGACTCAATGCTGAACTTGTTTTCACAGCCTTATCCGTCACTTAAAAGCTTCCATAAATAAAATAAAAAACCAGGAATCACCCTCAATTTACAAGGGAGAGGCTGAGGGCAACACAAATCAAAAGGATCATGAAGTAGCCCAATGTTTACACACACACACACACACACACACACACACACACACACAAACGGAAGAGGCGTAAATAGGGTTAAATTTACTGGCAGAGGAATATGGCTCAGCCCGGGGACTCACTGAGACACGCCCATTTAAACTGGTCCGGCAGAGTTTTGAGAGCCTTAAGAAGCCGGCCGCCACCGCTCTGAATGTAGGTTAATGATCAGATACCCAAGCAGCGAACAAGAACAATGAAGCCTTTACTGCTGATTATGGGTTAAAAAAAAAAAAGAGGGAGAGAGGGGGGGGGGGGGGATTAGAGCAAAGGTTAGGACCTAGGCGTGGGTCTTGTTCTTATTTCAGCCACAGCGCCAAGGCTCACATGACCCACAACACTAGGGGTACTGTGGTTGTTTTGGTCTTTTGAGAAAACTGTAATATTCAAAGAAAAGAAAGAAGAAAAGTAAAAGATTACGAATGAATAAATAGCTTTTTGTGCTATTCTGTGGAGAGGTGTTAATGTAAAGTCCATAAGAAGTTTAAAAAAAAAGGGCCGGAGCAACATTTATATACAATGTTAATTACTTAAAAACACTCATCACATGCACAATATTATTTAATAAATGAATGGATGCAACTACCACATCATCTTTGTACATATTTACCTCCTTAAAAAAAGACACTAGGGGCACTGTGGCTGTTTACCACCACAGTCTTCTTTATCAACTTTATCAAGTTAAAGATGTAGAATAATTAAATAAAATGCCATAACCTTTCATGCTGTTTTGTGTAGAAGAATTAACATAGTACACAAATTGTTTAAAACATTATACGCCATATATATTCCCTTCCTTAACCCTTGCATACTGTTCATGTAAATTTGACCCATTTTGACATTTCACAGCTGTAAAAACACTCCAAACATCTTTTACCCTGTAATTTGATGACTTTAACTCAAGAGGCCCAAAATGCAGAAAAATGGAAATATTTTAATGTTATACGTTTGTAAAGGTACTTATTTTTGTCCACTGAGGCAATTCTATTGACATATTTTTGTTATTATTGTTATTATTAAATCTATTTTATCTTGAAAGACCACTGAGCAGGAATCCTCATTTACAATGGTGTAGAGAAAGGAAGGGTTAAAATTAATGGTTAATAACTTTAATCAGGTAGTAGTTATGATGATTTCCTTTAATGATCTAGCAGTGAAGACTCTGTTTATACCATTATTGCTACATTATATTTTCATGTCTTAGGTAAAATAGGACATGATTTTGTGTGCTAGTATGTGTATGGTGCTTTCTAAACAGATCTCTGGTTCAAAATTTGGTACGAAAACACTTTTTATGGAGGAGATTCCTAAACCAGGTCAAAGTTGACTCAACACATACTGCGAGGGTGTCAAATATGAACAATATGTGAGAGTTAGAAATCACAACAACTCCTTTTCAAACTGAGGAAAAGTTGTGGGCAGCATTTAAAGCTGTCAAAGTGCTCTGAAGCCACCTACATGCCTACAAGAAACACACATCAGTACCCCAATGTGAAAGTGTCACAACCACCAGCGATAATCCCCAGTACCGAGTCCCATATGAGTAACAATGATCTGGAAAATAAACCAGGAGGGAAACGACGTGTCAGTTTTCATTATGACATTCAAGACATGACTCCATCTACACCTGTCACCTCCCATTAAAGCTCGATTAAAAAGACATCCATCTGATCACAGGCCGCTCCGCATTGTGCCAAAACCTGCCGCAGCTCTGCAGTTTGCCAAAGCAAGTGATGGTGAGGTGTGTGATGGTTGATGCAGCATCTCCTGTCTTGTTCACACTACGATAGATATGTAAACTCTATGATCAGCAGCCAGTCACACAACAAGAAAATGAGCAGTGGTTTCAATTCGTGCAGCTGATTCACATTTTTATATACATGAATGTACAAGTTTAATGTGTTTATTTAAAAAAGTCAAAATTCACCATTGTTGTATTCTTCGTATTCTATAAAATGTTCTCCTGGACCATAAAATACTGATGTCAATGTCTTTTTCTGCAAGATTAAATCAATTTATTAACGACTGACGGGAAATTTATAAATGCGAATTAGAGTGGAGACTAATTATGAGTCAGCAAATGACTAGTATGTCAAGGCTTAATTTTTTTCTTCCAACAAAGAAAATGACATTTTAAAATGATAAAAAAAAAACACCAAATAACTACCCATGCTTTTACATTGGTGACACAAACTTGTGCTTTATTTGTAGCTTACATAGCTCAGTGAAATAAATTAACTTTGAAACTAATGATTATTTTCATTATTGAATTATCTTTTTTAATAAAATGAAAAAGACAAGAAAATAATCCAATTTGAAAATTGTTGGCAGATTCATTATCCGACCGTCGGTTACACTTCTGAATTCATCTTTGTTTGTTTGACACTTTGTTTTAATGCACGGCAAATGAAAACAAACTACATATAGCCAGAGGCCATGATTCATTCACAACAACCATTTACATCTCATACAAGCCTTTAGAAGTCCATTCATTTCTTTCTTCGGGGCCAGCATATTTCTATCAACATTTCTCAATGATTTGCTATTTTATTATATTTCATTTAAGAAGAAAAAGAAGAACTTTAAAAGACATGAGCTTGTGAAAACTGGGTTACTATGAATATTTGACAGATGGACAACATAAACACCATATAAATAATCTCCTTTATCTACATCATGATTCCAATATGTTACAATTTGCTGATACTGGATAAAAAAAAATAAAATCTCCCAGCATCTTATCATGTTCCTGGTTTAAATATACAAGTAAAACCCAATTTTAAACCCAATTTGAAACCCCTATAAGTTGAAGTTTAAAAATGATTGTGTGTGAAGTAGGACCCAGCTGATAATGAATTTTTTTGGGCCAATGTAAACAAAAAGAGTCAGCTTCACTGAGAATTTAATAATTATCAGTAATGATTAAAAAGCAGTATGTACATGTATATAAAATTTGAATTAATAAGAAAGCTATTTATGTAACTTGAAAGAATTTTTAAGAATATCTGCACTGAAGATATCTGTTGGGCTCTAGTGTGAAGTACGGACAGAGCTGAAAGGCTTTTTCTAAGAAGCTGGAAGAACAAGACACATGGAATTGTTGAGTAAATATAAACGCTAAAGCCTAACGTTGACTCTACATGAAACCTGTTCATCAGGAGGGAAGCAGGGAGAGATACTCTCCTGTGTAAATGTGAAACAGATACTCTGCCGGCTGATGTGCGGACGCTTGATGCCAAATGACGTTTCACAATCGTCTTCATACTAATATCAAACTACTATCACCCTCAGCTTTTTCAGCTCATACTTCTTGAAGTGATATAACAACAACTAAGACTATTAGAAGTGAGATATGACAACAACTGCAATACTGAGCAGGCCTGCAGCTAACAACTAATCAGTTTAATTGATTAGATGTTAAAATGTCAGTCACTGTTTCTAAATGTGTCTTTAAATGTGTAGATATTCAGATTTACGTCATAGAAAACTACAGTAACATGAAAATGTCCATATTCGAGAAGCTTTAGCTCATTTTAGTTAAATTCAAGAAGAATTTAATAATTTTCCTCCTAAAAATGACTCAAAGCAGTTAAAACCAGTTATTAAAATACTCCCTGATCATCAGCAACTAATCAAGAACTTATCGTTGCAGCTTTAATGCTGACTCATTTTAACTTGACTGAATCATCAAGTTGTGCAAATGTGAACCCGAGATGTGACTGGAACAAGTTTATGAAAGTAGACATATTTAAATTCTTCAGTCTCATTATTACTTTGTGGTATAATGTCTTATTTTAATAGTTATTTATAGTAAAAGTAGCAATATTTTAGTTTAGTACGTTGTGCATCTTTATGGTTATAAATTATGGTTAAATATATTAGAAAAGTGAGAAGGTACGCAACCAACTGCAGGTGTATCTGCCATGTATGCAGTAGTTTCATTATTGTAAACTACATGTCACCTGCTCTGCAATATAAGCAAACTGCTCTTGAAATGAACTATTCAGAGATGTGGCAATGTATTTATAGCTTAGGTTTAAACCAATGTAAACGGAAACAAGCACAGACAAGCTCAGCATCAGAGCAGCATGAGAGCTGCTAAACCATAGTACTGTCAATGATTGACCAAATATGACCACATTTCCCAGAAACAAAAGGGGGAAAAAAAAGGGTTCACGGTCAGTGCAACAGCACGTACACAAGGGAGATGCAATGAGTCCAATCAGACATCACACATACGGAAATATTCACTAAATCTGACCAAGATTAGAAAAGGTGGTGGTAGTAAATTCAATCAGTAGATATACAGAGAAACAGTCATGTGAATAAAAACACTTATTAAACTATTTTAGAGCAGAAGGAGGGTCCGAGGCCCCTCAGAAAACACAGTCATTGACAGCCAGAGTAAACAGGATATGACCGCTTACTTTGGCACCAGTAAAGTGAAAGCAGCCCAGCAATAAAGAATACAAACCATACGCCCATTGTCAAATTATCTGTTTCTCCTGAGCTAATCAACACACACTTATATCTTTATCACTGCTCATTCATAAAAGGACATTTTAAAGAGGAGCTCACTAACCCTAACACACTGATCTAATTTGACCACGTTTTTACATTTGTGAGAAGAAACAACACCTTAAAAAATTTCCTTTCAGTCAGAAATTGGATGATTTATCCTCTTGTGACTCAGAATATACAAACAAAAGAAATATTTCAAGTGTTTATTCACATTTAATGCCATTAATTGAAATATATTCTCCAGTGTTATTTAACGATGGACTATTATTGTGTGATTGTATATATTTTTTCTCCATCAACAAAAAGCATAAAAACACTGTCTGCTCCTTGAAAGCTTCTTTAAGGATTAATCACCGCTGTATAAATGACTGATGAGGTATAAATCAAGGATTTGGGGTTCTAAAATCACATATAGAGACTAACTATGGGGGGATACTGAAAAATGCCTTAATATGAACAGTATGCCAGGGTTAAAAATGAGGAAAAAAACCACAAACGTTGAAGCATTACAACCGCTTCTCCTTCCTCCTCTTCTTGCTTTTGCATTGTCATGCTGTACTCAGACCTCCTGTAGGAGGTCACAGGCTCTTGAATTGTCAGCCTTTAAATTAAAAAAAAAAAAAAAAGAAGAAAAAAAAAAAAGAGCACATGGCGGATAATCGAGGCGACATCAACGTGTGCTGCAGCCGTTACACACACCGAGATACCACACTCAACGTACCAAACAAAAACAACGCTCTGCACACATTCAGCTGCTGGCAGAGGCTCGCACATGTTGTGTAATCAGGAGGCTCCACCCTCTTCACACACACACACTCTCGCTGGGCCTCTCGAAGACAGAGACACTCGGCCGACAGAGCAGACTGCAGATAGGCTCCTCGGCTATGGTTAGAAAAGCGGTTCATATCATAAATGGCAACCGGCACGTTCCAAGGCTGAATATAAATCTATTCATAACAAAGAGGAAATAAATTATTTCTGGGTCTCTCCCTATGTTTGGGATTTTGTTTTTCCATTTTATTATTATAACCTTTTAAAATGTCACTCTACTGCCTGCGTGGTCGAGTTAAAAAAAAAGGATTCAAAGGCAACAAAGCACCTGATTTATGAAGCAACACCAATGACTGACGTTAATTTGAGACTCTAAGAAAGCACTTTGTTGAGGGGAAGGAGAGTAAAACAAAAACTCTGTGACCGTTTTGGGGGTTTTCCCTGAAGATACAGCACTGGTGTGATCACTCAAAACAGAAAAAGAGGAACTGAATTCATACTATTATGTTAAGAGAGAAATGAGCAACAATGCTTTTCTAACTTTAATGCAGTCAGAGGTTATGATGGGCCCTTGGTGCTGCAAGATGACACAAAGTTTAAAACCTAGTAATACTAAATAGGAGTCCAAAAATATCATAGCGAGCTAGACTACGCCTCCCACAACAAAGGTTTCGAGCACAAAGGGCACCAAGTTTACGAGTCATAGAGCTGTGACGGTATGGATTTTACTGCAGTGAAAGCAAAGTATCCACGCTGAAGTATGGAGATAATAAGACTGAAAATAATTAGTCTGTGTTCACTCCTTCCTGAACTTTAGAGTCAAAAAATAATTTTTATAGAAAAAGTCTACATTTGATGGCTAGAATCTCTGTTAATGCTGAGCAATTTACTGTCTTTAATATAAACACACACCACTGCCTCAATGTCAACACACTCAAATCACTCGCCTTTTAGTGATTGTTGGTTTTGATGTTACTTTCCTGTTTATTTATTGTGTTTCTTTTTCTCTGCATTGTTTTTATTGTGCTTTTCATTTATTCTTCATGGCTTTTACTATTGTTCAGTGTTCTATAAATAAAATGTATTATTATAATTATGAGACAATGAAGCAATCCTTACCAGCCAGGGGGCTAAAGGTTAGCTCGGCTAGCTGAATATTGGAGTCGGAGTTACTCTTGTACAGTGTCAAGACGTAAAATCTCAGCAGAAGGTCAGAAACAGTCTTTGATAATATAGTTCAATGAGGTTAGCTTAGCATGGCTTGCTCACTTACTCCACATCAGCCTGGGCAGTCGCTATCGTGGGCCAATGCCGAGATCTTGCTGAATGGTGCAGAGCCATGCAGTTGTGTTTTTGGCTTTAGTTTTCTCCCTTTTTTATTTTAATTTGTAGTGATAACGGTAATGAGCTCAACCAGTAAGTTGCACATGACATGTTATCACAGCCGTGTGGTTGCTGTCGCAGCTGTAGTCATACTGACTCCTTTAATGGTCCACATGAAGAAAAGCAGAGTCATTCAGTGAGTTGAGGTAAATTCAGTCAAACAAAACAATCCTTTACTTGTTTTATGAGATGAGCTCTTTGTAACTCATCAGGATTACCAGAAAGTTAACAGTGATTACACAATAAATGATTTTCTTTTCTTTGTTAACCATTTGTAGTTCATCATCTCCACAACTCTGTGACGATTACTTTCCTACCGGGCCATCTCTTTTCTTTATTCCCAGCATTACATCCAGCTTTTTAAAACTACCTTGAAGAAATGAGTGATACACAAAGATCTGATCAGTCAATCAACAAAACATTGATAAAATGTTTGATACAAAAACGAATAAATAAGAATAAAAACCATAGTATTTCATCTATTTGCTGCTTTGAAAACTACAAAACCGAACCCTTCACACTGACAAGTAAACAACTCTTAAAGCAGAGCAGTGCTGGGATACTGTACGTCTTTACATAATTGTTCCTGCTTTACAGCACCTTGGTCAATACCCTATTCTCTAACTAAGAGGCTTATAGTCTGTCTGGAAAGCCTGTAGTAACCATGTTATGTGCTCACGGTTGTACTGTATATAGGTCCTTCCTGAGCCGGTGTCTACAGAGCCTGCAAATGTTTCAAAAGGTTCAAAAACAGTTAAGTAAATCTGTCAATTCAGTGGAGATCAAGTTGTGAGTAACTCTACTACTTGCTACTTTAAATACATTTATTTTGACTGTATTTATTAACATGCATTGGCAATAGTTTTTACACATTAGTGGCTGGACTACATGGATTGAGTGAAATTGTAAAAATAATGTTAAACCTACCCTCATTTGATTTACATGATAAGAAAATAAGATTTTTGAGCAACCAGATCCCTCCGTGTATTTAGGTTTGATCTGATGATTAAAGTTGACAGTGTTGCCAAAGTAGACATTAAAAATAAGTGACCAAATCTACTACATGGCCTTAATAGACATTTTCAGCTGGAGAAACCTTTTCATAGTTGGATAACCGCTTCCCTTTTTATCTGTATCCACACTGCAGAAACTGAGAATGAGTGTCGTTTTAAGGGACTTCATTAGCTCCTGTCACAGCTCGTCCAACATGTTTACATGTGACGTCAGAGGTGAGAGCTGTGTGCAGGTAGGTCAATTCAGCGTTCCTACTCACCGTGTGATTGCAAACAGGAAAAACCCCTTGAAGGTATGACAGGGGCTTCCCTGTTGTAAGTGAAAATTGCGACCCGTGATGTTGACAGAACAAAAAAGCAGAACTCGGACAGTCGACACACACTACAGCAGAGTATGTAGAGTTTATCTTTAACAGCAGCAGCTCCATGCATATTTTGATTTAATACCTAAATAATTACCTTTGTGAGCTGGCAGTGAAGTACGCGGTGAACTTTTTACGTTAGAGGCTTACGTTAGCAGAGCGGAGCAGCGAACTCCAGCACTAACAAATGAATACAGCTGACCGACAAATACCACAGTTTAAAAAAAACAAACAAACAAACAACTTAGACAAATTCTGAGGTGAAGATAATAACTCAGTGCTCAGTCTGTTTCACCTCTACAACTCGGCATCTCCTCAGTGTGGAAGACAGTAGGACACAGCTGGAGACACAATGTTGACACTAACACAGCGGAGCATCTCGCCTCCCCTCAGTTTGTTATTCTTTTACAGGCAGGAGACTGTAAGATGCTCATATATTAATTAATACAGTTAACTTTTTAAAATAAAGATGCTTTAGACCATTAACATTAATTGCCAGTTTTGTGTGTTATATTGTATTTCAGAGGATTAAGGACCCAAGTGAAGGACCCTGGAGCAAGAGCCTGAGAATAGTGCCCAATTTTTTTTTTTGTTTTTTACTGATGACACTCTAAAGCTGCATGCACAAACTCTATGCAGCACAGTGCACATTCTCCAGCCCTTCACCACAATTGTCTCAAGAAAAATCCTGGAAAAACCCTGTATGTGGTTCCCGGGGGAGCTCCCCAGTGGGCATTTCCTTTCAGGGAGTCTCCAGAAATGTTTGGGCCAAAAACCCTGATTGTCAAACGTCTTTAGACCAAGACCACAGCGGGGCTGCAGCAATCATCTGACTACGATATAAAATGCCATTAGTGTCAATATGATTAGTTACATCAGCCAAAATAAATGCCTTAAAATGACTGTCGGCTACATAACTAAGGAGTTCTTGAAGATAACACCTTTCAGACCCCCTTAATTCCTCGGGGCTGGATCTCCATTTTGCATTTTCTCCCTCATGGATGGACACTAAAGTCAGGGTTTCATCTGTAAGAGTTTGGAGTGCCTAATTTCATACAAAACGTTCAATAAGGCTGCAAAATTAACCCCTAAAAAGCAAATTTCAATTCTTATATCTATTTAATCTCATTCATACATGACAGTTATAGTGCATGAACATTAGAGGGGAAATCCTTCCAGCAAAGTAAATGCTACCAATTAATCATAGATCTGCGCCAACAGATGACAAGATCGTGTTACACCATGTTTAAAACGGCACAGACGATGTCCGGACGAGATTTAAAACAAACAGAAAAACAAAAACCGGAGGAGCAACAAATAGCTACATCAAGGTGAGTCACTCAGGGGAAACCTGGCAGTGATGAAGATGAAATTAACCTGTCCAACACCAGTTCTGAGTAAAAATAGTTTTACAAAAAAAAGAGAAATACCACCTGAGGGTTATTTTCCTGCACAGACCAGTCAGGTTGCAGTTTGCGTTCATGTCTCTACAGACTCAAGATTTGTAAGGAGACTCTGAAGGAGTTTAATAAAAAGGTATCAAGTGTATTTTCACTATATTCAGTGTGAACAGAAACATGATCCTAACCTTTGAACACCAAATTCTTATCAGTTCATACTTGAGTCTAAATGGATGTTTGTGCCAAATCTGAGGAAAGTCCCTCCAGGTGTTTCTGAGATTGACTAGAAAGAGACAATCGTGAGGTCTCATTGACCTTTGACCTCTTACCATTAAAATACAGTCAGTTCATCCTCGAGTCCACATGGACACTCCCTCAATGTGTGGGTCGGACTTAAAAACGTGCAGAAATCATAATGTCTCGAGCCACAGCTGTTGCTGACGTGGAGACATAAACAAATCCACCGAACAACAGTGAATTATCTGTTGAGGGGTTCAGATTAATCTCAAGGGGCTCATGAAAGTCAGTCAGTGAAAGTGGACCAACACTCAACTACTGAGTGCTATCTTTTTTGGCATTTCTGTCTTTATTTGCAGGTAGATGGCACAGAGGCCTACAGCCTACAGGAAACAGGGAGAGAGGGGATGGAATGACGTGCAGCAATAGTCCCTTGCAAGGCCGCTGCGATTATGTGGTATGCACAGTAACCATTCAGCTACCAAAGCACTCTGAGCACCATATTTACACTCAGGGACTAGAAAAATGGACACTGGTAATAAACTTCAAAACAAAATCTAAGCTAATGCTACCTGTCAGAGTTGTGATTCAAACTGAAGTGCAAAACAACAACCACGCAGGGTTCAACATAACCCACGACAGATCCTGATGGCCTGAGTCTGTGACATAAGCTTGTTTTTTCTATGATTGGCGGAAATTCACATAGAGAAGGCTGCACTCTGAGGCCGCTAGCATCTTACAGGTGACTATATCATCAAATACAGTTTAACACCGGTAGAAGAAAAGCAACTAGAGCGCTTTGGTAGTCGAGTGGTTACGCATATGGCACATAACAGCAGCATCCCTGGTTCAATTCCAACCTTTGCTGCAAGTCATTCCTCCCTTTCTCACTCCATTTCCTGTCGGCCTCTCTGCCACCTACCAATAACAAAAATATGTCTTTAAAAAAACAATAATGATTATGAAAAGAAAGAGAAGCGCCCTAATTCTGTGAAAGTAACAATACTCCTAGATGGGGGAAAAAAAAAAAAAGAGACTGTGGTATGTTGTGCATAATTTGCTGGCTAACACGCAAACTGGTTAGCATCCTGACTGTGTTGTTATGTGTGACTTTGACAGCAGCAGATACACAGCTCTCTGTTTACCTGTTAATCATCAAGGCTTACCCACAAGATATATAAAAGCTATATGTGCATACTTTTACATTTTGCAAATCTGAGTAACATAATAATACATTTCAATATCTGAAGGAAAACAACCAAATCTAAAGGGAACCTCACTGCCATACATATTAAGTGTAATAAATCACTTCAGTTAGGAGGGGGAAAAAAGTTATTTTCAATTTTTGCTGCTCAGCCAGTGAAAATATACAAAAATATACAAAAGGAGCCAGTAGGGAAAAAAATGTTATGTTGAACCCTGCATAGCATCGCATCATTTGACGCCGGTAGTATTAATCAAGAGTGCTAAACTGACAGAAAAAGTAGTCAAGGTATCGTAGCAACGTTATACCAACCCAGGGAGAAAGTGTGATAAATGTATTGCTTTTGAAAGAGCTCCAACACACACTNGGGGGGGGCAGGGGTCAGTCGACGTTCATCACAGCTGTGTATCCCTTTAATGTGGAAGCTCTCGATCACGATACTGTAGCTGCATCTGTGTCATTTTGTGAGGCCGATAGAATATTTTTGCTTCACTGTATATGTAAATTAAACATTACTAGCAGACAGATGCCTCCTACTAAAGAGTGAAAGTGGTTATATTAGGAAAACCTTAACATTTAAAACACTGTAGGATTGTATGTACATGTGTTGGTTATATTTTTGTGACTATACTGTTACACCTAATACTCTTAATCATTACTCTGCATGTATGGATCTCTAATTGTGGGATATAACTACAACTCAATCATATTAATACATTAAATAACAATGTGATTGAAAAAAATACCAAGCTGCTTTAATTTGCTGTTTTTAGCTTTACCATTTTAATCAAGTGGATAAAAGCTGTCCCCTAGCTCTAGTCAGTCTCATGGTTTGTTAAATCTGAGTTAAAACATTTCCCTCAAGATTCAGATAGAAAATGTGAATAAGAAAGCATGATTGGAGCCCTGATATATACAAAAGGTGTTCATTTCAAGCTTCTTATGAAAGTGCTTGAAATTACACAGCAGATCATGATGCAACCATCTATGATATGACACTAGCAGTACTGAAGAGTAAAAAGGGGTATTGTTTTGTTTTATTTGTTATTCCTGTTTAGCTCCACAGAGATTTGGAGATGGTGATAATTTTAATGCCAAAGACAACCAGAAAGCAAAACATTGTAGTGTGATTGCAGGAAATGATAGAAAATGATACATCTAAGCCTAAGATATTGTGGTGTGGATGCCAGACTACCCATAATCGTAGCAAGAAACTGCGGTGATATATCGCAAGATCAATTATTCACTACTCACTACAACCGTTAACACTGTAAGACGTCTCATTCATTCTTGGCCAAATCACCATCTGATGCATCCTCACTTGCCAAGTGCACTTGCAGGGTCTTTATCCACACTAATGTTCTTTGTGTTTTGGGACTGTAGTCGAGTATATGGAGATGAACCCTACTGAGAATGGCCCAATAAGCCTGTTTGGTAAATTAGGTGCATCTGACGGCACATTAACGAAAACAATGCTAATCTCACCACATATAACTAAACACAACCTGACTGTGCAGACAATCAATACACTGTTACATTAATGGAAGAATAATAAGATGAAGAAAATATGTAGATTATACACTGCCATGGTTTTGAATATAGACATTTTTAATTATTCTAGCACCTCTACAAACAATACTTGAACATCAAAATGTCCCACGAAAAGCTATGATGAAGATCCAACCTTATCATATCTTAATATGTTTGTCACCACTAAATACATTGATAAAAATACAGAAAATTTAGGTTTTATTCTCATCAAGTATGAAAACTGCTGCTGAGTTAAGAGTCAAAATTAAATGAGTAGGTTTACTTCTTTACAACAAAGCAGTTTGTTATTATCATACTACATATCCTTGTAATTGAGGACCACGTTTTATGAGTAATGAGTCCTGACATGAGGTGCAGAGTATGCAGGTTGCCATTCAACCCTGAGTCCTCTGCCACAGGCGAATCTATCGATTAGTTCCTCCTTGTCGGTTTAAGGTGTGACAAGGAGTGAAATGACTAAGTGTAGTTTTTAGTTCTGATTGCCAGCCTGCAAACTCTCAGTCTTCCATGGCACATTGTTTCAAAACCGTGCCCCATTATACAACAAATGTATGTGAAACCATGTGAGACTATGTAAGAGAATAGTTAAGACTAGTTATCTATGACTATAATAGGCCTTTTTCACAGTGACGTCAGGCAACTTCCACTTTAAAGCAGTACTGGGTATCGCCACATCTGGTATAAACAGTAGACACGGGAACAGCGGATTTCAGGTAAATTTAGGACGACAATATTTGGTTGTTGTTTTTATTATCTTCATGTTTCTTGATATCGTTAGCTATCATTGCCTTGCGTAGCTTCTTTCATTTGAGAGTAACGTCAGTTATTACACAAGAAGCAACTTAGCAACTAACGTTATAGCAGGGGTTGCCAATTTTTTCCCTCCAAAAGCTTAGTGCTACTTCGACAAAAAACAAGGTGGTGAATAGCTAATTTAATACTTTACATTGATATTAAGATAGATATATAGATAGATGAAGATCAATATTAACATTCTTTTCACTTCACAAACTTTGGAGGCACTTGTTGAAGACCCTTGAGCTATAGCACTGTATAGGCTATAATATGATAACGCCAGGCAGTATCATGTATAGGTAGTGTAGGCTACTGTACAGACTGTCCACCTACCAGTTCTCCTTGTGTCCATCTCTCAACAGCATAGTATATCAATATGGCACCCTCCTATTGCAGTGTGCCAGGCTGCTCAACCAACAGGAAGAATATGCCCTATCTTAGCTTCCATGATTTCCCTGCCGATTCTGAGCTTCGTACCAAATGGGTGAGGGCAAACAGCAAGGCTACCATGTGATTGCACAGAGCTTTACCTGC
>JANJYP010007785.1:0-11155 GCA_024605115.1 Rastrelliger brachysoma | reverse complement strand
AAAAAAAATATGACAATGACAAGATGTGAAGAGAAGAAAATAGTCCCCTTGGTGACAGAAGTGCATGCAAGAGAACACCTATTGAACTCGATGGCTTCATTCTCCTTTTTCTCTTTTCNTTTTCTTGGGTGTGTTCACAGTGCCATTCGCCAAGAGGCAATATGTTTGAAGCACCCCACTTCATAAGTCTTGGTTTAGCTGAGTGGGGCTGGATCAGGAAGACAGATTAGATTTGATCATGATGTCAAATCAAGTTCCAGCACTTGAAGCAAAGAAACTCTGAGCATCATTGTCAGAAAGGAGTCCAACTCTGTCATGTTATGATTGAAATATGGAGACGCAACATAGATAACAAATACACACACACACACACACACACACACACACACACACACACACACACACAAAAGTACCCATACACACACAGCCACACTAGGATGAGGATGATTATGTGGGTGTGTTCAGTGGCCACCATCATCCCAAGCACAATCATTCTTCTGCTTTGCCAGTTTTCTGACCACTCTCTCCAGCTCTTTACGAGACTTCTGCTCCTCTTCCAGAATTTGCTTCATCCACTTATTCTCCTATAAAAAATATATACAATGATGGTATTCAAGAGGTGTATGACTATGCATTGTAGAGTCTCAAGCTGATATTAGTCGATAATAGGTTATTGCAAATATAATGGCATCAGCACGGGTGCTGGCATAATATGAAAAAGAAATTGCAGAGCAGTAAACTGGATGTCTTTTTAGTGTATATTTGACAAAAAAAAANAGAGGTGTATGACTATGCATTGTAGAGTCTCAAGCTGATATTCGTCAATAATAGGTTATTGCAAATATAATGGCATCAGCACGGGTGCTGACATAATATGAAAAAGAAATTGCAGAGCAGTAAACTGGATGTCTTTTTAGTGTATATTTGACAAAAAAATTTCTCACTAAAAATTTAATAATGCTGGCATCAAAACTCTTGGGATGGCAATGCCAGTCTGTTGGTTAGATCCCCACTTTGGTCCAGACTCAAATAAGTTGACAACTATTGGATATATTTCCAAAAACTTTTGTAGAGACACTGATGGTACCAAGAGAAACAGCATTTCCTTGACTTTTCTTCTCGCATGTTTCATTCAGAGTGAAATATCCTCACAACTATTAGATGAATCTATCAGCATCAGGTCAAATTTTGTAAATATGGTTAACATTATAGCTGTCTGATATTAAATTAGTACTGTCACTGTAAGCATGTTGATGTTAGGGCTTAGCTTAAACCATCCCAGTACCCAATTAAAGCCTCACATTAGATTCCTATTATGTACTTAGGCTTCAAAATTCACTGCTATGTTGTATTTACCTGTGGTCTTTTTACTCATAGTTCACATAAATCAAAATGAATATAAACTGACATTTTGTGATCAAAGACAGGAAACATTCTCCTCTATCAAATGTGTTGGCCTCAAAAACCCAATCTATGGTCAAGCTTAAGTACATTTAAATCAAAAATAGGATACAAAGTAGAATGATACATAACTAGCATGTACTAACACTGCACGTATAGTGTAACTGAATATTCCTGAGCACGTTCAATACATAAGAGACAGTTACCTTCTTCAGTTCATGAACCTCATCCTTTAAAGCATACACAGCATCAACCAAGCTCCTGAAAGAAAAAAAATGGCGCCTGATTTAAGCTACAGCAGGTGAAGTTCATAAGAAAATGACAGTGGGTTACAATGGGATCATTAGTATATTTCTTAATCTAATTATAGAGAAACCCAAGATCCAAATACAATGAATGGCAAAGCCCTGCATGTCATTGTTAGCACGACAGCTGTGTGAAAAACTATTTTCCAAAGTAATCATGTGCTTACTTTTCCTCAATAACTGTCTGCCCGTTACTCTTCATTTCCTCCACAATGATTTTCTCTTCCTCTGGCAGAAGAACTTGGGGCACACACTCTTTCCGCACCACTGCACACAACACACATACACAAATTAATGGAAAAGCCTCATTCACAGTTATAGAGCTGGTAAGTCACACTTCTTCCACTAGACCCCATGCGACCTCTGGGCTCGAAAAATATGTATGGGTGTCTATGAGACAGAAACGATTATCTTCTGGTCCTGGTTATCATATGTCCTGGATAATACATGTGATGTTTGTTTTTTTCATGTTAAAAGTTTCACAGTTTACTGTAAAATTATTCAGTTGAAGACTGTGGAAAAAGTGTAATGAGAAAGACTACAATTGATGTCGCCCATATGACCGTCAGCAAGCTGATGCTCCTAGACATATAATGGCCGGGACCAGGAAATAATTGTTTCTGTCCCATGGACACCCATTCGTATTTTCGAGTCTAGAAGTTCCATGGGGTGTAGAGGAAGGGCCGTGACTTACCAGCTCTATATGAACTGTTGAAGATTAATAGACGGTATTAGATTAATAAATTCTCCACAAACACAAACCTGTGGTGGTCTGGTGCAGGCTGGCTCCTGTGCAGTATGCCTCAATCACCCGCAGTATCTGGGCATCCTCCTCCAGCGCTGCTGTGCCTATCAAAACCAGACATTAGCATTCAAATAAATACACACTGAAAAGTTTAATGTAGCACATAATGTCATAATGTCACACACATTCCTGTTTTGTTTCATTATGAACAAATTCCACACTTTAAATATCAAAACAACTATATGCCTTTCATAGTACATAGTGAAACAAAACTCCTACTTTTCCTTGTTTGAATCTCATCATCAGAGGGCTTCCTTTCTTTCTTCCTGTTGCCTGGAAGGAACTTCTTCATAGGCCGTGGGCTCTTGCTTGTGTCCTGAGAGAATAAGACATTTAATTTAGTGTTGTTCTGTGTACACACACACACACACACACACACACACACACACACACACACACACACACACACACACAGCTAAATACACTTGTAAAGCCAAGGGTCCAAACCAAACAGTATGCAAAAGCTTACAGGGAAGCATATCCTTCAACAAACAGAAACAACAAAGAACGAAATTCCATCGATGGACAAGGCAGCAAGCATGTAGTGATGACTGTGACCAAACCAGCCAGGTGACAGTGTGTTTCCTGCCTTCCACCTCTAAACAAGGCAAAACCAATTGAATAAAAACAGTTTCCACATTTTGTAGCCTAGTTTTCATATCAAATGACATTTTACCAACTACTACAAACATAATCAGAGCAGGAAAAAAAACACTGTAAGTTGAGATCTTATTATAACATTTTTTATTTTATAAAACCACACTGATGTGATTATATGAATGAATGCATTTTTTATTTGCTCCTGCAATGGTTTTGGGTCTCAAAATAGGCACAACGATAGTTTCCTCTTGTCTGTATATAGAATAAGCAGAGGTGTGAAAAAAATGACTGAATATAAGAGTTAAGTCGGCGGTGACATGCTTTAATCGGCAAACTTGTCACTTTCACGTTTTCTCTTAAAGTAGATGATGTCATCTCCACCCCTTCTGGTGGAACAGCAGATCTTACTCAAATACACAAAGAAACCGAACAGTAAACCCATTTGTGTGGCATCCTGAAATTCTACCAGACTCTTAAATGTCACCACTACTTTTATGATGATGATGATGATAATGATGAATAGTACACTTCTGTAGGAATCAAGGGGAATAACTGAGTGCATCATGTCTCTGGAAACCTCAAAACCTTTGTTTGGACCAGGGATTCCCTTTAATGTAGGTGCAGAGGTGAGGTTGTATTTTCCTGAGATTGTTGAGGGTTTTCCCTCATCAGGTTTGTGTTTTGGGGACTCAGCAGAATGCTGCTCATTGGATGATATGACTGGCTGTGATTCATGCCATACACCTGCTCAGAGTACAGCAGCAGCAGTCTGTGATATCACTTTAAAGGCCAGCTTGGAGCTAGAGAACTCCACGTTACCACCTTAACAAGCCATTAAGGATCAAGTGTTACAACAATTATCTATGCATACAGGAGACACATTGGACCATGAGCATTTTTATGAACACTTTGTGAATGATGAATATGGACAGCTGATAACAAATCAAATTTGTACAGCAACTGTGATTTGAAAATATGGTGCCCGCCAAGTTCTCATCAACAAAACAACTTATAAAGAGACATTACCTAAACTAATGTACAACAACATACTAGGGCTGTCTTGATAGTTCTCAAAGGACTTCAGTCTGTGTCTAGATTTCCAAAAATAGCATCCATGGCCCAGATGAGGACTACTAGTTAATTAAAAGGCCTATTTATTAGGAAACTGATAATATACTTTGACTCAGTACAGGGAATAAGAAAAAACACAGAAGACACGCGAGGCTACAGAAAACAGGAAACCAAATGATGACTATGAGGGAGGAGTGAAGCGAACAGAGCAAAGGCATGCCAGCTCAACACTGGAGCAAACACACACACATAAACACACATACAAACCTATCCCAACCCCCAACCCCACATCCTTTACCACATACACATAACAGAAACAGACTTGAGATCTAACCTTACCTTGATGATATAAGACATCCTCTATAGAAGGCAGGACGGAGAAAGAGAGAAAAAGGGGAAATGTGCATGAAAAATACGATAAGAAAAGGATGAGATAGAGAGTAAACGGTGAACATTTTTACACCCCCCTCTGTCCTTTCCCTTATTCTTTGTCTTTGCAGAATAGGGTGATTATTTCACATAAATACTTAAATAGAAAGATATTCAGAGAAATGGGGAAACTGGTGAAAATAAGGTTATTCAAAACTATGCATGGCAGAGGAAAACATCCCAAACAGATCCATGCCTGCTTGTTTCTGTCCTCACAGTGGATGAAAAGGAGTTCAAACATTTTATGTATTTAGTTCAGAGGAATTAGAGAGGCAATGATTTTCATCTAACTAGTCAAAAGAAGTACCTAAACACACACTAGACATTTATATTTATCACCTCACTAGACTGTAGGAGTTCTTGATAACTGAAAGTTTTAAAGTGCTGACAGATAAGATTTTGCCTCCCACTAGAACCACAGAGCATCATGACACTCATCAGGGACCAGAAGCTCATAATCCTCGGTGCATGCCCGTCAGACTTGGTAATCATGCTGTCATTACTGTTATAAATTCATTCAGAGCAACATCACACTGCCATGCCCAGAGCACTTCATACTTTTTTTCTCACTCCATTTACTTCAAGATTGTGTAATAATAATAATAATACTAATATCTGTCAATGTCTTGCACAATCACCACGCATTTTATCTTGTTGGCCCACGCATTTTGCAAAAGCCTGATTATATATGTAAAGGCCTTTCCTGTTGTTATGAAAGCCTGTGACCACGTTTTATGTAGCATGATTAATTGGAACTTTTCAGAAAGTATTTCCAGATCAGGTTGGGCCAGTTAATCTAATCTTAGCCTTCAAAGTACTTAGATTGCTTAGCTTTTACTGAATACTCAATTAATGAGTAAAGGCTCTGCGTTTAAATTGCACTGGTGTACTGTATGTGTGTGTTATGTGGGAAGTGTTGTGCAAAACGGAACAAAATCATACTGAAAAAAGTAGAGACAGAAAAGAGGACAGAGTGGGACTACTTGTGGTTGACTGCAAGACTACTTATAAGAGTCACGTATCAAGGTCGTGAGGGTTTGCTTGTGTAAAGCTAGAACTTCCCACCTCTTTGTATCCCAGCGCAGCGGAAGGTTTGAGGGGGGGTGCAGGACGCAGACAGCTGAGGGACCATGGCTTGCTGATTTTCGGTGGTTCCAGGGGGCCACGACTGATGGCGCTGAGGCTGCCCAGGTGAGACAGGTGAGTGGAGGTTCCGACCATGCTCAGTGGCTTGCCTTCTACAGTCTACAGAGAAGCCATCAAAGGAAACAAGACAAATAAATGTGTGAGTTTCATATGTGTGAAATAAGGTGCGTGAAATGGTTTTCACGTCTGGGTGAGAATTTAAAAGGTTTTTCACACTTAAGCATTTTTGCAAGGTTCACTTCTGGTATTATGAGTCTACACAGTGTACGAACATTAAGTGTATGTCTGTGTGTGTCCAAACCTTTAAGATGGTTCCTGCAGGGCTGCCTCCTTTGGTAAAGGGCTGAAGATGCTCTAGCCATTCCTGTAACTCCTGAGCAGTACTGCAGAACACTGTAATACGTTCAATCATGCTTCCTGCAGCACAGAAACAACTTCCTTCAGTTAAAGTTACACATGGCCAACAAAACATATCATAACCACAACTAGAAGAGTCAATACAGGAAACACAGGCATTTTAAACTACTGTGGTTTATAGCTTAGCATTTCACATAGTGAGAAACAAAGTTTACATTGTCAACAGTTATGTTGGTTCACAAATGTACCCAAAATAATGAGATCTGTTTCTAAGACTTGTAAGGCAACATGAACTTATGTCCTGATGGAGACTTTCATTTCCTACTATGGNAAAATAATGAGATCTGTTTCTAAGACTTGTAAGGCAACATGAGCTTATGTCCTGATGGAGACTTTCATTTCCTACTATGTGCATCAAGAGATCACCAATTTATAACTGCATTTACTGGCTTATTTGAATCAAAGAGAACACTACACAACATCAACTGCAGTAAAGTAACTGGGCCTGATAGCGTTTCAGGACAAATGCAAAAGGCATATGCTGACCAGCTTGCTGCAGTATTCACACACATCTTCAACCTGTCACTGCAGCAAGTCACTGTTCCCACCTGTCTGAAAACTGCCACCATAATCTCTGGACCCAAAACATTAATAGCATAAATAATTACTGGCCGGTTGCTTTCACGCTGGTTGTTATGAAATGCTTCAAGAGACTGGCACTGCACCACATTAAATCATGCAACAGAGCCATGGACAATGCCATCTTCATCCCACTGCATGCAGCTCTCACCCATCTGGAAAATCCCAACAGCTACATCAGTATGCCATTTGTGGATTATAGCTCTGTATTCAATTCTATCAATCCAAAAAAACTGGTTAACAATCAGGATCGGCCACCATTCCTCCTCCTCTATCATCCTCAGCACCGATGTCCCCCAAGGCTGTGTTCTCAGTGCAGTCCTCTCCTCACTCTTCACGTATGACTGCACTCTCTCCCAAAAATCCATTAAACTTGCAGATTGCACACCCATAGTGGGACTCATTACCCACAACATTGCCCAGACACCGACCTCATCCTTTACAAAAACAAAAAACAAAAGAAATCATAATAGACTACAGGAAAAACAGAAAAAAAACACCCCACAATGGTGTGTTCATTAACAGGAAAGACGTTGAGAGGGTTCCGAGCTTTAAGTTCCTGGGAGCGCACATCACAGAGGACCTGACCTGGAGCCTGGAGACTGCTCCTTAGTTTCTACTGCTGCACAATAGAGTATCCTCATCTATTATTACACTATGTAATACTCCAGCTGTGCTGCTGCTGAGGAGGAAAAACAAACTGCACTTGGTTGTAAAGACAGCTGAGAGTATTGTCTGTTATCCCCTCCCAAATCTGGGAGTGACATTAACTTAAGTACACTCTGCAAACAGGCCATGAAGATTGTGTAGGACCCCTCACAGCCTGGAAACCCCCTAATCAACACCTAGTCTCAGGCAGACTGAGAATCACCACCACATACACAAACAGGTTACAGTATAGCATCTTCCCCAGAGCTGTGGTCAGACTGCAGAAATCACACACACAACTTCCACCCACGGAACCAGTGCAATAATGAACTTTGAACACTGTTGTGTCTCATTACCCCTTATTTATTTATGCATTTAGATCATATTTGAAGTTTTGTGGGTATGATGTATATATGGTCATAGGTATGATTGAGATGTGTTTAGCTGTGTATATTAGTGTTATGTATATATATCTATATCTTATTATTTTTTTATGCTGCATTGGACTGCTCAAACAAAGTTTCGTTGTGTACTATAATGACAATAAAGATCTGATTTCATTCCTGTTGCAAACCTTTTTTTTGTAGAATAAAGCAGGCCAAGTGTGATCCCTTTATTGACAATGTGCAGACACCCACATGAATATTTTAGGGCACTGTCATATAAATTAGTTAGCTGACATTGGAACAACAACAACAACTGTTAAAAAAAAACAAAAAAAACAAACAAAGATCAGAGTTTTAAAGATACAGTCTCACTCTAACTTGACAGCAGTTCCAACTCATGAGTCCTAATTTTATCTAGATATTCAGTTACAAACCTGTGATGTCAAAGGCATAGTGGGCATCTACTTCCTCCAAATGTCTTGTTACTGTGGTGCCTGTCAGTGGCAGTCTTCCCTGGATGGGAAGAACAAAATGTCATGGGTATGAGATACTTTATATATTATATATTATCTGTCTGTAAAAATTAAAATAATAAAAAATGGAAAGAAAACTAATTAAAATGTAGGTTCACCATGCAAACACGTTCTTTTTCTTAAACTTCCAGTAGTCAGATATTATTAGTTTTCGTTGTCCAGTGATGACATACGCANGGTTCACCATGCAAACACGTTCTTTTTCTTAAACTTCCAGTAATCAGATATTATTAGTTTTCGTTGTCCAGTGATGACATACGTGTCTCACCTGATAAATAAAGCCACTCATCCGGGGGCTGGCAGACAGCATTACTAATACATTTGGGAAAAGCATTAGGTAGCGTTCCTCTTTTTCCTGCAAGAAACACATTACATTTTTGGTCATAAAGTGATCTAAGAAGGACACACAGTATTTGTATACACATACCACAAAGTTTTATCAAGAGATACTTGTTAAAAACCAATCGTGTTCTAGTTTATGCCCCACCTACTGATATGAAACTAGCGACAGAGGTGACAAGTTATTAACTACATAATCGTGTGGCAAAACTGTTGAATGGTATATGAATGGAAAATGAGATAAGACGGCATGAAAGTTGGGTTATGTTACAAATGGTATGGTGGTTGGAAAGTGGTTGGCAGTGATTAAAAGAGGCTGAATCCAAATGTCTATCTTGGGCTTTCTTCCAACCACCGCTTCAATGTCGACCCCTACACAGAAACCACACAAGAAAGAGAAGATGGCTTTTCAGTCTACGTATGGCCTACATAGGTTTCTGTTATGACACTTAAAGGGACTACTGACTTATCAACGAAGGAGGATGGATTTTACTATGCAAGGTTTATGGATAGAGGAAATCCTTTTGACATTCTTAGGTAACAATAAGACATCAAGGTGTTTCAGAGTTTAAGTTAGCATTGGTGGCCTTAATTTGTAATAGTGAGAATTCATATTACTCAAACAAATCTAGAGCACTTCAGGTTGAGGCAGAACAGTGCTGTTCACACTTCCTCAGTCTGTTCACCTGCATCAACCACCACATACATTTTCAATCCAACACAAAATATACAATATAAAGACATATGAAACATACACCCAGTGAGGAGATAAGCAGATGCAAGATGGCATCACTCATCTCAGGATTTGAACTCATGAAACAGAAGAATATAACATTTATTGCATGTAGCTTGATTGAATGAAGGTCAATGAAGCTGTCTCAATTGCAGGCTAAACTTAAAAGACAAAAACTGGTGATGCAATTTTTTCCACACTAGCATTATGACAAACTGCTAATATTTGTTACAGGAGAGTACAAGAGGTGACCAGCAGGCCTTAATTTAGAAAGGGACGCAATCATTTTAATTTAGAAAGGGGCATAATTACTCTCAGAATCTATTCAGTCACATTTTGTGCTTAGCAATGCAATAAAACATTTAACAGTTTCCCTCTCTGCAATGCATATCTGTCCTCTTTGAAGCCCAGGGGACTCTTTTCTGCAGCTTTCACTAAACAGCTAAATCTCTTCAATTAGTTATGGAAATAACAATTGATACTAGTTCTCAAGTCATTCCGGGATACATTTTTCCATTTCCTCTTATAACCTCAACATTGGATACCATCAGCTGTCTCTCACCTCACTGGACCCATTTTTCACATGGACCTGGGACATGTAGGCTACGTGACCCAGGCTCTTCATGGTGTCTCCCTCCCAACCACGCACTGGTTCTGACAAGATCTGGAGCTCCAGGTTCTTGCGCTTCCGCAGGTCCTGGCACTGCGTCTAAATACAAACACACAAACGCACGCACACACATATATAAATATACCCATCAATTATGGNCCAGGTTCTTGCGCTTCCGCAGGTCCTGGCACTGCGTCTAAACACAAACACACAAACGCACGCACACACATATATAAATATACCCATCAATTATGAATTGATTAAGATGGATAAATGTGTCATAATAATAAATTGAAATAATTAAGATACAGAAAACCACTTTTCCCTGATATTAATGTTATTCACATCCATTTCTAAATTTAAACTCCATAATCTAAAAAAATCTCACTCCTACCCTTAAAAATGATGCATGCTTGATGGTAAAAGTAAGTACAGCATGGTGTTTTGCCTTTTAGAAATATTGAGTAATGAGTAGTAGGGATCTTTTTTTTTCCAGTGTAAATAGTATTTAGTTTAGTAAGTGCTTTTTAAACATCTGTGTCATAGGTCTAAGGAGTAACCTGCATTCTTCAATAGAATCAAGTACAGGTGCTTGTCAGGGGCTCTCCCTCTTCAGACAAGAAAAATGACAATGCAACATCTGTCATTTTCCACTGCACATTAAAAAAAAAAAAGTTCTGCAAATGGAGGACTGCAGAGATGCAACTGGCATTTCTTAAATTCCTGCCCACGTGACCACACAGTCAGAGCACACACACAGAAAATACAAGTTGCAAATTACAGTTGTCAGAACTGGGTGTTTTTTTTTCCCGCTTTCCTGTGCAACAGCCCTGCTGAAAAGACATTTGTGAGTCACCTCCTCTATTCTTACAAGGAACTCTGAGCTATACCGGGGAAACTGTGCCTCATTGTGATGCACGCTCAGGTACAAAATGCGGTTGCTTGTTTCTAATCCTTCTCTTCTAAAATAGCATTTCAGTTCACACCCACTGTAGGAACAACGTGATCAGCAAACATACAGCAGACAAAAGTTTAGACATGTTAATTGCTTTTTCCCACTCTCACCAGAGCCTCCCAACCATAAAACTCCAAAAAAGCCTGTCAAAAGAAACAAACAAAAAAAACCCCAACAAACAGCAGAATACCATATAGC
>JANJYP010007779.1:0-14657 GCA_024605115.1 Rastrelliger brachysoma | reverse complement strand
TTGTAAATAGTTCATAGAATTTAAATAAATGGCTGGAAAAAGTATCGTTTTCTACCTTCTTCTCTTATTTCCTCTTTTTTTAAAAAGCGTGTCAAAATAAAATACGTGGTGTGAAATATTTTTTTAAAAAAATCAGTAGGTTTGGAGTAATGAAAATGCATCATGACGTTTTTTTTTTTTTTAAAAAAAATCTGTTAAATACTACATTACATTTTCTATATTTTGCCATATAAAACGTCACATTCTTACGTTTTGTTGTTTTTCTTTTTTGCTTTGCACCGCATCCTCTGTGAGATTTAAGAGTGAAGGATGCATGTAAAGCATATCTATACACACGCACACACACGCTCTCTCTCTCTCTCTCTCTCACACACACACACACACACACACACACACACACACACACACACACACACACACACACACACACACACACACACACACACACACACACAATAAATAATTTCATTTAATTCCACTGTTGGTTTTGCCTACAATCGCGCAGCGCAACCTGTCTTGAGAAATCCGGGTTCCTGCGATGATTAATCTGTCCCGGCCGTGAGTGATCTTGGTACATTACGTCCTGTAATCTCGTTTTAAATCACAAACCGTCCCTCCGTTTCACTCCCGTTCTCCCGTTAATTTAACGGCTGCTCAGACTCGCTTGCACCGGCCCGACGCACAGTATGGGACACCCTCCCTCCTTCTCCTCCTTCCCTCCTCCTCCTCCTCTTCCTCTTTACTCTTCTGTTTCTAAAGAGAAAAAAAATAGTTTCTCGCTTCGTGCTCTTTTAATGCTTTAATGAGTGTAATTTTTGCACACAACATTTTTTTCCCTTCTTCTCGCTCTTTCTTTCCCGCCTTGTGTTTTCTTGCACCGGTGCCTCGCGCGCATGTGTGTTTTATTTTTTTTTTTATTATTTTTTTATATATTACAAAAAGGGGAGCGGGCCGGCGCCATAGCTCAAACCCTGACAACCAAATAGATAATCAACAAGACGAATGGCTTCTTTTGTAAGGCTCGGCTCCTGTATTAATTTTCATTTTCTTTTCTTAGAGCAGGTATCGAAAAATATAGAGCAAGAGAGAGGGAAAGGAGGGAGGGGGGGTAAAGAACGAGAAAATAGCATTCCTCCCGATGAACTTTAAACAAAAAGAAAAAAAAAGTGCCCCCCCCCCTCTACCACCACCCCCCCAAATTGGTCCGCTCGTATTCCTCGGCCCAGAGAAGATTCCCTATTACTTGTTGGTTGATTTCTCCCTGGGCCTCTTGCCACAGAGACTCCCTCTGCCCATTTATCTGTTTTCTTCCTATTTATGAAAGGCTCCTCCAGCGCGCAAAAAGAAAAAAAAAATCCCGCCCTCCTATCAAACTGTACACCTACATTTGCTCAAACACACAAACATAAACACACACACACACACACACACACACACACACACACACACACACACACACACACACACACACACACACACACACACAATGCGCCAAACGCGTGGAAGCGCCTTACATATGGCGCCTTGTAAGCTTGCATCCCACATTTCACCCTTTTATCCTTTTAACCCCAATTTTCTATTTTACATTTTCTTTTTTTTGCTATTAAACGTTCCACATTTACGTTTTTTACTTTAAATCTAGCTTTTCTTGGATATATTCATTTCCAATAGCCAACATATATTATTTCATCTTGTTACATATACTTGTATGAGGTTTAATACCTTCTTATTCTCTACTCCACATACAATCCCTGAGGCACCTCTCCTCACACACAAGATCATATTTATGTCCAAATGCTGTAATTTTCGCCACAAAGCAAACGCAGGTCTACTATATTGGAACATGTTGGCACCCCCTACACACACACACACACACACACACACACACACACACACACACACACACACCACACACACACACACACTCTTACTAATATTCACACACACATATGCGCCTTCTACAATAACCCCCCTCCCTAAATCCCCTGAGCACTAGCAGTCCGATTTGAAATAAATGAATTTGTGTGCGTGGTGACACCACACACAATAAAATCCACGGTGGAATCCTTATTCTCTCTCTCTTTTCTTTTTTTTTTTAAAGCTCCCTTTATCAGTCGAGGCCTTCTGCTGCTTCTGTGAATGGGAGCAGATTTTTTTTTTTTGTATATGTGTGTGTGTGCAGGGGGGGGCATCTTCACACACACACATATAGACACGCACATACACACACACACACACACACACACACTTCTCAAACCTTTCCCCGGAAAAGTTCACCGCCATTATTTTCTGGACAGGACAGAGGGGAAGGAGGGTGGGGGTTGGGGGTGGGGGGGCCACGGCACCTCAAGAAAAATGCGAGAATTATACAAGAAAAAATCATTAATCACTTGTTCTTCTTTAAACACTTCTTCTCCTTCTATTGTCATCCGGCAGCCACACACAAGACCCCTTCTGCCAGGAGAGAGAGAGAGAGGGAGGGAGAGAGAGAGAAAGAGAGAGAGAAAGAGAGAGAGGGCATGGAACAGAAGACACGAGAAGAAAAGAAAAAGAAGACGTCTTAGAAGACACTTGGAAGACACCCCCCCCCTCCATTTACCCTTTTCCTTCTACCCCTCCCTCCTTTTTTCTTTCCCTCACACACACACACACACATAAACACTCATATACACTTCCCTCCCCTTCCCCACCCATTCACAAGCTATTTTTACACCCCACAAGTATCCAAGCATAAGAAAAAAAAACTTTTTCCTCCTCATTGGGAAAAGAAGAAAATCTCCTCCAAAGAAACTGCAACAAACCACTGAAGAGAGAGCCGTCACCTCACCTCACAGCCAGGAGCCAAGCAGAAGATGGGCCATAAAGTGCTGCTGGAAGTGATGGCGACTAAGGTAAGAGGCCTGGGAATTCTATCATTCTACTCCTCTACTCGTCTTTTTTTTTAACTCCTCTCTCTTCTTACGTGACGGCTCGGTGGCGTTTTTATGGTTTTATTGCCCCCTCTGCGCATTTGGCGAGGTCAGGAGGAGAAGAGGGCATGTGTGTGTAAGTGGATGTGGATGGCATGTGTGGGCTTTGATTTCTTTCTTTTTTCTTTTTGAAAAAAAAAAGCAAGGGGGGACTACTTTTGGAGTTAGAATGTTTGTGTAGGAAGATGATTGTGTGACCGTGTGTTTGCACGCAGTATATACAGCTACAAATGAGTTGCCTTGTGTTGTTGTGTTGTTGTTTTTTTCTTTAGAGTTTGTGCAATTGTTTCCGTGCCCCCCCCCTCCTCCTTCCCCTCCCTCACCCACCACCGCAAACCCTCCTCCACCCCACCCACCCTACACCTACTCTCTCTAACACACACACACACACACACACGCACATAACGACACACAAACTTTTGCTGCGGTGGTGTCACTTCGACGTCTGTTTGTCACTAGTGAGGCCTGTTATTTGTTTTAAAAAAAAGTTGCTTTTAGGTGTTGGCGCTTTTCTGCACGATTCAGCAGATGAAACAGAGGCAGCGTGTATAATTGATAATGCTAGGCTATATGATATAGCAGCATAAGGAAGGTAACACAGTTGCATACACGCAGAGGTCATATTACTCTACTTTTTTTTAAGAAGTGGTCCGCGTGTGACAGAATGGCTCACGTGAATAATTTCTGGTTCACCCCCAGAGCTTATTATGCATTACGTCTTGGCTCTGCTTCTGTGGTTATAAAGTGTTGCTGCGGTTTAGGCCTGCAGCTTTTAATGAGATACAGTTGTGTGTGTGTGAGAGTGGAAAAAAAAGAAAGTGTGTGCGTTTGTGTGTGTTTTGTCGACCAGGTGCAAACAGGCTGCGTACACTGCGGTGGGAATATGAATAATACGGCGCTCAATTGGAGAAAGGGCTGCAGTAAGGATGGGTAGAAGAGAAAAAGGAGGAGGTGGAGAAGAAAAATTAAAAGATGAGAAGGCAGGCCTGGTTAATGGATACTCTCTCAGTTGAGCTTCAAAACAATTTACTTCGCTAAACAAAAAAAAAACCCAAACGATTTTCGAGGCTTTTTTAAATGAACTGCGAACGATTTGTCGGGTCGCAGAGAGCGCTCAGGCCCCTCCGGTGTCTGCTGATCCGAGCAGTAACAGCCTGAACTGAAGAAGAGGACTCACTGCTATTTGACCCCCCCCCCTTACAAATCAATCTGAGCCGGGGATTAAAAATAAAAAGGGCAGCGGTTCTTGGTTTTGATGGGAGGAGGAGGAGGGTGCAGTGATGCCATGCGAGGAGAAGTAAGAGGAACAAATGGTGGAAATAGAAGAGGTTGGTATCGAAGGAGAGATTGCGAGAGAGAGGGAGAGGGAGAGAGAGAGAGAAGGGTGGAGGAGGAGGGGAAAAAAATCGATGTCCATGCAGGGACAGGGGAATGGGCAAGCTGCGGCCACACAGGGTTCAACCAGAGGACACGTTTTTCTGACCGATGAGGTCCACTGGCTCTGAAGCCAGAGGCTGACCCGCGGTTAGTCCTCCCACCCCCACGCACGCGCGCACGCATACACAAGCGCGCGCGCGCGCACACACACACGCACACACACACTACTCCTCAAATCACTCCTGGCCCCCCTTGACCTCACGAAGGCTGCTTGGACCCTCGGACATTCCCAGACCTCCGGAGAACCCCCCTCACTCCCCACGCACCCACGCACCCCTTCCCCGGGCCACTTAGTCATAACAGGCCGAGTTCAGGGCACTTGCAACCCGGGGGCTAAGTCGGAGATATCTCCGCTCCCACACCCAAACAAGCAGACAGTAGAGTGACAAGTAAAGCAAGCACCTATAGGCTAGGGGTCACACACAGGCCACGGCTCACTGTCACTTCAATATAAGACTCCCTGAAAAGTCTACATAAAAGACAAATGATGTTCTTTTTTTGTTTTTACCAAAATAAAATGTTTATATTTGGTCTTTTTTTTAAGTTGCTCTCTTAACCTTTAGTCATTAAATCACTGTAGAGAGCTGAGTCAAACTTGCTCTTCTGTCTTCTGTGAAGCAGTGGACACTCCTCCAGATGCAGATGGTCATTGTAAGTGTATGATTTGGTATGAAGGGATCAGCCAAGCTTGTTAGTGCTGGGCTCACACACACACATAGAGAGAGAAAGAGAGAATGTTCAGTCTGATGCTGGACACTATTTGGACAGACTAGGAACCCGAGTGTAAACACAGCCTGCCCCTACAGATTGCCTTGCTGAAAAGCTGCATGAGCTGCACTTTTAACTTCTAAATCCCTCTCTCTAGTCTCCCCACCCTCTCCTCTCCTCTCCCACCCGCCCCACCTCACCCTCCGTTACCATGTTTCAGTTTATGTTTAGTAAATTTCAGGATCATTTCAAGCACTCTGGATTTTAACAAGATGATTCATATAGGAGAATGAAGAAGAACAGAAAGCACCAACAGAATTCACCATCATTACAGTTGTTGTTTCACTTATTTACCATGGAATGGAGCTTTGGTGGTGTGGCTGCTGGTCATTTTCCAGCTGGGTAATCTGACCTGCAGCTGGTTAGTGTGGTGTNTGTGTGTGTGTGTGTGTGTGTGTGTGTGTGTGTGTGTGTGTGTGTGTGTGTGTGTGTGTGTATAGGTCGGGTACTGATTAATCAAATCAATGGCACATGAGGAGGAGAGGGGAGGGTAGAGGTGGTGGTGGTGGGTTAGCACAGGTCAGTTTTGTTTCCTCCGTACTTCCATTACTATTAATTATTCTCCAAATAACAAATATTTACTGTGTTTTCTACATCTCCTGGACGTCCTCATTAAAGATGCAACATTTAATACCTCTGCCATGTTTACACTTGTTATAAAGCAATAAAACTCTGCTGGTATGTATGTCACTATCCAAATGCACTAGATTACATTCAATTAGGAGCACTAATGTTGGATTTAAATCATGTGTGCCTCATTCAAATACACACAAATGCATATTTTTATTACCACACAGAGCACGCACCTTCACTGCGGCCATCTAAAAAAGTATATTTACAGATGATATTAGTGTTTCATATGCAGATTCTTTTGAACCGCAGCTCTCAGTAGTACAAGTAGGACATGCTTCACGGGTGAGCTTTGCTTTAAGGAGTCTTTAATGGCACACATGGAAGCACTCCTAAAGACCTTTTTTTTTTTTTTTTTGTTTTTTTTTTTTGGTTCTTTAACCGTCTTGTTAAACTACTATCACCATCTTTGACATGTCACACTTATTATAAGATACCAAAGTAGTGACCACAGCACTTTTTTTTCTTCCCCACCCCCGGCGAACCACATCAGATCGGATCCGTGCACCCACCCGTCGAAACCTAACGAGCGAGCGCTTTGTGTATTGGAGACAGATGTAGACCCAAAACAGTTTGTTATGTTTAATTAAAGTTTTCTGCGATGACACTGTACCGCACGCCGTAGATTTGCCTAGAAAAGAAAAAAAACTTTCAAGTGGAAATGCTCTGCGTAATGCTAATAGCGTAAGTCCAGAGAAGAACACTTAGAGCTAATGAGCAGCTACACATGTTTCAGTACCATCATTTAGCATATTGGTGTATATAAGATGGAAGGTCAAAGGTCACAGAACCGTAGGGGGTTAATAGCAATTTTAAGGAGCTAGTGTAATTTTGATACCTGACTGCTAATAGCCATTTCAGATTAATGTTACATAGCTGAACACAATTAAAAGCATTATATTCTATTTTCTATTACTGAATGTAACACAGTTAACCCTTAACATACATGTTCAGGATCAAATTAGACTTTTTTTTTTTTTACATGTGAAAGCTACAAAAACATTTCTCTTCACCAGATGGAATTTTCCTCATATGATGCACACTAGGAAAAATTCAAAAATCAGTATTCAAACATCAAATTCTATAAAATGTTTATGAAACAGACTGATGGTGAATTTATGAACGTGAACTAGTGTAGAGGCGAACTATGAGTCAGATAAAAACAGCATGTAAACGGTTAACATACAGTTGCGTCAATGTTTCCTACTATTGTAATACCATGGCTATTTAAAGACCTAATGTAGACTCTGTAGAATATTTGATGAAGTAATAAGTAGCAACAGTATTAATAATATATATATTGAACATGCACTTGATGCCAACTTTCAGGACTTATTGAATATTGTTTTCTCATTGTGTTTGAACCCTTACATACTGTTCATATTCTGACCCTTCAACATATACAGAGGGTCATTTTATTGGACAGTGACAACAAACAATACCTCAGCCATCCTAGCACCAACAGTGACATAACATAACAGCAATTGTATATTGAGTTTTGTATATTTTAAGTGACATTACAGGCTTAAAGGAAGTCATTTGAGGTGTTTTCATTGCTTTCAAGGGCCAAAATGGGTCAAATTTGACCCTGGACAGTACGCAAGGGTTAAAAATTTGTCATAGCTGTACTGAAGTCAGTGCTTTTTTGCTTTTGCAGTGAGCGTTGTAACTATTCCAATGACCCTGAGAATCATCACTCATGATAGAGGACGATGATAGAGTGAATCAATCTGCCTTGGATTCGTAGTACTTTGTGTATTTTGCGTTAAATGTGATATGGAAACAAAGTAAGTGATGCAGAGATAAGCACTTGTAGAAACTAATCTCATCTTCATAACAGTTTTTATGACGGGAAGAAAAAAAACCCAAAAACCCCTACGGCGTCATCTTCTTCTCTATAGCCTTATATCTTTGCACTTTAGTATAGTAACAACGTTGCCGTGGAGACGCCCCAATTGAAGTTAAAGTGTGTTATGGTTACGAGCTCCTCCGTGGAGTTTTTGACAGCTTGTGGTGCTACGGAGCAAAGTGATGATGAGCAGGTCCACCCAGCGCTGTTTGTATCTTGTGTTATGTTGGCAGGTGTAGCAGAACATGACACATACACACACACATACTCACACACACCACACACACACACACACTGAGACCATTAATACTTGTTTATATTAAGAATGAAGTAATGTGGAATTCACAGAGCAGTGCGGTGTATGATTCGGAGGTCTGGGTGGTCAGAGAGTTGAGGAACAGCTTATGTTGAGGCCTTGTTACACATGTCTGCTAATTGTAGTAGAAACAAATAGCTGTAATATTTTTAATAGCAGTGCATCAAGAAAATGAAGAAGATGCAGAATTCAAAGCAAAACTTGACACCTTTTTTTTTTAATTTAGTGCATTTATCATTTTTTAAATATAATAATGCAGTCAGGTAACATTTTACCAGGGGTGGAGGCAAGTGTGGTGGCATATAGCTAACATCATTTAGCTATAGCTCTACCACTGTCATCATACATCATCATTTCAGAACTTAACAGACAATGTAAGACAGTAAAATCAGGAAAAAAAGATAGCAATGGATACTTTTTACATGTTCTTTGTTTGAAATTCTTTATTAGGAGAATCTCATGAGATGTACTCATTTTCAAGGGGGTCTTAAACACAACACAGTGAAAACATTTAACAGAAAAAAAATACACAAAATAAATATATAATAGCATTATAAAGATAAACAGAATACATTCAAACAAAACAAAACACAAATATACACAAGACAAGACAACAAAACAAGAAATAAACATCTTTATATGTGCCACCCTGTGCCCCAGCCTGCACCCACCCCACCACCCTCTTATCAAAAATCTAGATCGTCCCTGTCCCTTACTAGTGGTGCTACAACTTACCTCCTTATAGCTGTATACTGAGATGCTTTGCTGTATAGTTTGTAAAGTTTCTCACTGTGAAATCTTGAATAGAGTGGATGTAATTTCTGGCCTGAGCTCACGCAGGTTCATTAAAAACATAGCTTGTTAAATTAAAACTCCCGCTGCTCTGCTGCTCCACGCAAGCACCCACTGAGCTCTCATTTAATGAAAGAAGACATTACTTTATTTATTTTACTCTTTTATTTGGTGATTTTACGTCTGCTTCTATCCTTTACACCTTGCTACACACATATTGTTTTTCCCCTACAGCTTCATCGCTCCTCTCTCCGTTTTAAAACAGAGACGTGTTTTTTTTATAACCGCGGTGGGGATTAGCAGTTAAATAACTGTGAAGTAAAAGCAATGAAGCAACAGGGGGTCAGGCAGCTCTGACCTACAGTGCTGCTTCCTGCCTTTCCATACAGTCCTCCGCTGCTGCTGTCACTGACATGTTTGGACGCTTTGAACCAGCTGATGGAGCTGATGTTTCAACACCGGCTTTACACAGGAAGGAGGGGAACTTTTTTTTTCTTAGGGGGCACGAGCACGCGCACGGAGCGTGGTAAAAAANGAGAGAGAGAGAGAGAGAGAGAGAGAGAGAGAGAGAGAGAGAGAGAGAGAGAGAGACTCATAAAAAATACAGTCACACCAACTTCTCCCTCTTTGGCCCGGGGAGTCTCGCGGTGGTTTGCTAATTGCCAGACAAATCGCCTTCTCTCTCTCTCTCTCTCTCTCTCTCTCTCTCTCTCTCTCTCTCTCTCTCTCTCTCTCTCTCACCCCTGCACCCTCCTCCTCCCCTCTCTCCTCCTCGCGCTCGTTGCGTTGCAAGCCCCGCGTTGCCCGAGAAAAATTTATTATTCCGGAGGAGCGCGAGGAGGTCACGGTGCAGGCGCGCGGGGCTGCAGGAGGAGGTCGTCACAAGAGATATATGGCTGCCAGGCTTTTTACTACTGCACCGCCTGCGTGTGTGTGTATGTGTGTAGATATGAGTGTGCGTGTGTGTGCGTGTGTGTATGCCATTAAAAAAAAAGTAGACATGTATTAAATATTAAAAAAGAAGAGAGCCAAATAACGGTTGCCAAGTTGTAACAGACACATACACCATTTCATTTTATGGGTCAGGCTGTTAAATGTTATGACACGGCAGTGATTTGGAGTGTAACGTTAGTCAATAGGTAAAATATAGTCGCTTTAAACGATGAGCTAACTGATGAATTGGTTATATATTATGATATTAGAGCCTTAATAGAAAGAAGAATGTCAAAAGCCCGTTATTATATTAGAGAGCAATAAAGAGAAGAGGAATAAGAGCCTTTTAGTGGACTCCACGCAAAACTATCAATTACCTTTAAAGTTTTACTTACTGAAAACATTTTTCTTTGTTATTCTTTTACATCATATCAGCAGTTACATCACAACCTGGCAACCCCCCCCCTCCTATCCGTATAGTATATTAAAGCATCATAAGCTCTTTTAACTTTAGAGGTGATTCGATAATAAATGAATTATTAATGATACGTGATTCATCTCCTAAGTTTCTTTTATTGTAAAGTGATAGTGCTGTTACAGGCGTATAGCGGAGTGTCTATCAAATGATGCAGCGTTTAAGTGAATGGGAGGTATAAGCAGGGCCTGGATGTGATGTGATGTGTGGTGTATGTGTGTATATAGACTATATATATGTATGTGTGTGTGTGTTACAGCAGTGCTCATATCCGTTAGATGTGAGTGATAAATAATCATCTGCTTCCACTATATGACTAATGTTTCAGCATTAGGCCTGCACGTGCATCACATTGTATTGATAGTCAAGTATTAAACGACCCCCTCGCTCCTTTTATTCACCTATTTTTACTTATCAATATCCTAATGAGGAGGACGCGCCGATTGCTCTTCTATCATATATACGAGCTTTAATAATAACATATGGTGGACAGCAAATGATAAACACACACCTATTAGAACTGAGGTTTGACTAAATCAGGCTGTCACATCTGTTAAGAGACGTTTTAAAATAAGCTTTAGATAAGGTAAAGGTGTTAAACATACTGCTTGCGGCCCACTAAGAGGTCCAATCCGTCCCACTGGATAACTGTGGAAGTAAAAGTATGTCTAGTTTTTCAGTAAAATGAGCAGCTATGGTTTATTATAGTAGTCTTATCATATGTATTATTTATGATGTAAAGGTTATTATACAGTGGTTTTAATGGTACGGCCCACTTGAGATGACATTACACTGCATGTATCGCCCCTGAAGTAGAAATGACTGTGACAGCCGAGTCCTAAGGAGTCAAAAGATGATACTTAATACACAAGCCCACTGTTAACACTGACACTCACAAGTGATCCATTCTTCACATCTATGCATCATGGTTTTAAAATAGACCAATATATAGATGTTAGATATGCTTGTAAATGGAGCGTTTGTTGTAAAAAAAAGAAACGTCGCGTTCAATCTACCGTCAGTGGTTTTTGGATGTCTAAGCCCGCATTCAAGATCACTCAACAAGCCCTGCACTTCATACAAGCAGTAATAGTGAAGTGCTCATCCATTAGTAGTAAGCCCAAAAAACAAAACAAACACACACAGTCACCAACACGAAGACATGCAGCTCAATCGTGTTACAAATTGTGATGGTTGTTCAAAAAAAAAAAAAAAAATCGTTACGCCGTTCTAATAGCACGATTGGAAACGTTCAATTAAAACATTCAAAGACGTACAAGTGTAATTATAAGAAAAAAAAGTGTAATTGATCCCGCAGTGTACTGTAACTCAGCAGGGGCATCTCTATAACAGCTTTTATAAAGTCAACAATGGTGAGACACTAACATTGCTCAAAAGTCATTGATCCTGTCATGTCCTGACAACAAACACTGTTCAACTCCTGCTACAATAGATCATCTGTTCAACGCTTTGAAATATTCTAATACAAGACGCTGCTATAAATATGCTTATCTTTTAATTACACAAATATTATTCACAGGATATTGATTTGCTCTTTTAGTCCCAATAGATAAAACACAGAATAGTAATAAGAATGATAATAATAATAATAATAATAATAACGGCGGTGATGGAGATGCATTTTATAAACCAGTCCGACACCGTCCGGGGATGTCTCTAGTGCATTCCCCCATAACTTGGGGGTGGGTGAGTGGGTGGTGGTGGTTGGGTGGGAGGGGAAGACCTCACGTCTCGCGCAGCAGAAGAATATATTTCAAAAAGCGGTTTGTGCGCGCGTGCTGCCGCTCTCGAGACAGATTTACGAGCCGCAGTAAAAGGCGAGATGTCGGCGCTTGGTAAATCAATCTCTCTCTACTCTTACTGCCTCTCTTTCTCCTCAGTCTATAATAATAATAATAATAATAATAATAATAATAACAATAATAATAATAATAATACTAATAATATAGTCTGCTGGTGTAATATATAACCTCTTAAGCACGCCACTGGACACTTTGATTTTATGGCCATTCTACATCTTAACAAAGAGTCATTTTCAGTTTCTCTCGTTTTATTCAAAGCCTAGTTAATCATTAACGAAGAGGAAGAATCTACCTGTCTTAATCCATCACGGACCAAGAGACCCCCACGAGCTCCCCAAGAACTCTTAACATCACTTCAATTACCTCCTCTTCTTCCTGTTACTCCTGCACAATTTCTTGCAGCTATATGGGAAAAAAAATCTTCAAATAAACGATTAAAGTCGACGCTATTTTTTTTTTTTTGTTTTTGGCTGTTGTTCTGTTGGACCTCTACAATAGAAGTGATGACGTCGTTAGTTGCGGCTATAGAGAAGATTGTCAATCTACTTCTTTATGTTTATTTTATATACACATATATGATGTTTAAAAAAAAAGAATAAGAAGTATCAACAAATGATTTAAAGTCTCATCTCACACCAAGACCTCCCTGTTTGTTTACTCTTCCTAAATCTCCATGTAATGTCAATAAATGCGTAATTATAATATTTAACACACTCTTGTTCCATTGTCCAACCTCTAACTCGTCATAATTCATATATTTAAGCTTTATTACAAGCTTTTTTATTTATTTTTTATATGTGTGTAATAGCTTCATAGGCGGCTGTGCCAAGTTTACAGAGGCTGATTCCTATTGCTGTTGTCAGGCCGGCCCAGGTCTCTGCTGTTACTTATCTTAGCTGTTGTTTCACACTGTGATTGCTATAATTTATGGCCGTCATTACAGACGCCATCATCACCACCGCAAATGTTTGATTTCAATCTTGTTGTGGGTAAAAAAAAAAGAAAAAAAAAGAAAAAAGAAATAAATAAATTGAAAAAAAAAATCCCAAGGAACCCGCCGCAGTGCTCGGAATACAAGTTGTTTTTTTTCTATTTCCGCTGAAAAAGNAGAGAGAGAGAGAGAGAGAGAGAGAGAGAGAGAGAGAGAGAGAGAGTAGAATAAATAAATTACAACCCAACTTGTTTTTAAGATAATAGTTTCAGAAGTGCATTTGTTTCCTCTCGGATAATTGTTTTCATGCTTTTGTTATTCTGCAGGTTGTATTTTTAGTAACACTGCTCTGATCTCAACGTTAAGTAGTTCTGGCTAATCGCGTTAGATATTAGCCGTGCTTTATTTGTGTTTGTGTTTGTGTGGCCCTCCTAGCTCTTTTTCCCTCTAAAGTACCAGAATAAAAAGCTAAATGAGCTAAGTTTTAATAGACACTGCTGGTGAAGTGTGTAATAGAGTAGAAGGTAAGGTATAACAGGGCTTATTGTTGTGGTGGTGTTAGGTGTAGTGGGTGGTGTTGTGTTCCTCAGAGGAGCAGCAGCAGCAGCAGCAGTGTCTTCAGGCCCTATTGTTTGACCTTGAAGTGTTTCTTCTTACAGCAGCTAGGTTAGCCTTGTTCTCTTCTTCTTCTTCTTCTTCTTTTTTAAATCTCAGGCTTCATTGTTCTATCAGAGACGACTCCGTGCTCGAGCTGTGCAACCGGGAGACAGAGCCAAAAAGAACTCCAGCGTCCTATTGTTGGTCTTGCCCTCACAACAGGGGGATGAAGGGGGGGTCGCTGGGGGGGTGATTTGTGTCTCGGTTGTTTCTTGGTGTGTCTATCTGTCTGTATCTTTTCACTCTCCATCTCTTCTTGTCTTCTAGCTAAAAAAAACGTTGCTTTTTATTTTTTTAACAAAGCAACAAATGCACCTTTTTATTTTGAAAAATATCTTCATATTGCTGCAATAAAAGCTGATAAAAAGCGTGATGGTTTGTTTACAGGTTTTTAAGGTGTCCCTCTTTTTGATCTCCAGCCGCCTTTCGATGCGAACGCGATTTGAAATTATCACTTAAAAAATAGATATATGTATATATTCTCACGATTTGTTTTCAGTGACACAGTTGGTTAGAGTATTTGTTAAATATTTAGTTTAGCTCCAGGCCGCGTGAACATGACACCACATCGGAGGAATAAACTGTGATGTGACGCGATTAAAAAAAAAAGAAAAAGAAAAGAAAAAAACAGCCCCCTTGTTCTCAACATCAGCATCACTATCGAATATTTCCGATTGCTGGGAGAAACAAGATACATTGAAACATTGAAATATAAGACAGGACACGGTATAATAGAAGGAATTCCCCCGTCGTCCCTTTCTGCAGACTAACGGCGGGCTGAGGAGCAGATGACAGTGAGGAATAACGAAGAAAGAGTCTGAGGCGTGCGCTCATCTTTTAAAAAACGAACATAGTCGGTGACAATCATCTTTTATCGGTGTCTTTTTCTGTGTCTGTGCGCGCGCGTGTGTGAATGTGTGCTCGGGCGCGTGTGTTACAGGCCTACCCTCTTGCCTTACATTTAACAACACATGCTTCTCCTCAGTGAAAAAACACACAAGTTATATTTAAGCTTCAATTTTTAAAGAAAAAACTTGAAGAGTCTTACATCGCGCAGGGGTCCCACAAACGGAACAG
>JANJYP010007770.1:0-24543 GCA_024605115.1 Rastrelliger brachysoma | reverse complement strand
TGTGACTGCAAGGTAAATTTGAGTAACTCTAGTCAGAAAAGCTCATTTGAACTGAACAAGCAGTAAAAACAAAGACAAACAGTGGTTTTCTCACCGTCTTTGGAACATGACCACTTTATCTGCCTTCAGGTCTGACAGCTCCAGTTTTCGGCCCTTTTCAATGACATCAGGATGTTTGCGAACCAGCAGCCAACCGATGTGGGCAAAAAAGAATCCCCGCAATGCATTATGGGGGTCTGCATCTGTCTCAGAATACTTGTGGTGGACACGGTGGTCCCTCGCCCACTCGTATATGTCATTCTGTGCACACACAAAAAAAGAGAATTTGATGACGTCAGACTTCAATTGGTCACAAAACTAACACATATAGCTCAGATTACATAATGATACACTGATATGTGAAAACCTTCCAATTTCTTGGTAGTAAATGCACTCAATGTGATCAGTAGTACACATAAAAAGGATATAAATATGAACAATAATGGAATATTTGATTTTTGTTTTACCTGAAAGGCCATGGAGTTGGCGATAGCGAGGAAGACTCGCAGAGAGGGGGTGGCCTTGTAGGATCTATGGCTCCATAATCTGTGTGCACCGGCGGTGACACCAAGAGCGCTGATGAGGAAGCACACCGCAGCTGGGAGAAAGGGAGGGTGAAAAGGACAGACATTTAAGGGAAACTGTCACTAACACACTGAGATTAATTTTACACCCGTGAGAGCAGAGTTACTGGGACACCATGTTCTTTCCATTACACCCAGGCCTCACTGTCATGGGCAAAGTGTGGGGAGATGGGACGGTGGGAGCAGGCAGGTCTGCCCCTCACACTTTTGTTGTTGCAAAACTGCTGAATGTGGTTCTATGTGAAGCCTAGACAAGGCTACCCAGGATTTCAGAACCGAGGGCTTCTGGCTGGCAAAGAACATTCTGTTGTGGTGCCACGCAGTTCACAATGGGATGTCTATGGGAATGGTGATTGTGCTTTGTCTTCAGCGGTGAAATAATATGCAGCTCAGCATTGCAAAGAGAAGGGAAAATTATGCAGTGCCAGAGTGGAAACAAAGTTGAGACTGTTCAGGAATTTGAGTCATGCCTCAATAGTCTACATACTGTATATAAGGCTCAAATTCTATTTATTCTGTAAACAGATTGGCTACAAGCTCTGAAATCCACATGCCTCTAATTTGGGACATCCAAACACATTCCAATAAGCCCAAACAGTTCACAATCAGCCACAGGTTTTCTAGCTCCGTAAAAGAGGACAAATATAGATTTAGAGGCTCACAAGCATGGATGTGTATAATGGAAATTACAAGGCCTGAGTGACTCATTCTCCATTATTCCCACTGGCATGACACCCCAGGCTGTGTAGCCTGCATGTACTGTAGTTTGCAATGATCACACTATATCAGCACATTCTGTACTCTGGCTGTGGCCTGCAGGGAGGAGAAAACACACCAAAATGCTGCAAAGTCAAGGCCGTGATTGTATTTACTGTAATTACTTACTCCAAGCAAGAGTTAACGCCGATGCGGAAGGGATGACGGTCACTCCATAAAGCGCACCGACATGTAAGAGGGACATAAGTATGATATTTCTCCACACCAATCTCCTCGGCGGCTTTGGACCTTCTTTCTCTTTGTAGGAGTCGTCAAAAACATCCTCTACCGTCGATGTTTCTGCCATGGCATCTCCGTTGTGCTGCTTGCCATCGTGATGATTTCTGGTTTCCGTTTCGGTCATTTCGCTAGAGGGGTTCTGTAACAGCAGTGCGCAGCAGAAAAAAAGAGATGTTGCTCAGTTCGTAAATGCGCACGGTGGGATGCAGAAACAGAGAGAGAGAGAGAGAGAGAGAGAGAGAGAGGGAGAGAGAGAGAGAGGGTACGGCGGCTGGCAGCGTACATGCGCCAGCAAGAAATGTGCATTCATTTGCGTTTTATGTCCATTTGTACATGGGTGTTGCGCCTATACTCACCGAGCACTGAAGATACCACAGCTGCAGGGGATCCGGCCACTGAGTGATGTGGGTGCAGATGAAAATAGAAAAGATGCGTTATGGTGCCCGGTTACTGAGGTCCTCTTCGTATTGCTTATTCCGACGTCGTTTTAAAGCAGTTGGTGGATGAAAAAAATCATGCCTCCAGCTCTGAATATCTCATTGGCTGTTTGCTTATCTGATGTTTACCACCATTCCCCGTCGGTATTTGATCAGTTAGCTACTCTAATACATTGTGCCACATGTGTCGCGCAGACTTCTCCGTGATATCAAACGTGCAATAGTCACTTATAGCCTACATTGCCTCAACGCGTTGAGTCATCACGTAGCCTACACCACGCTTCTGTAAGATGCAAATTGGGATCACGAGTGGGTTTCAAACTTTTTGTGATATAAAAAAGTCATATTTAATAGTAGACACAGAACGTTTCACCCACACCAATTTAATGTTGAAACAGCCGTCTTGTGTCAAGCTTTGCACATAAACACAATATGCATAATGAGGTTCAAATATCCAATTATTTAACAAAAGCAGATTACATTTTTGAAAAAAAACAGGAAGTTCAGTTCTTTCATTTTCTACTTTTTCCGGATAAGTTAGAAATAAGACAAAGGCTATTAGTGACTGTGTGTATGGCAGCCATAAGAGTTAGATGACATGTTTTTTTATTTTTATAATGCATTGTTTTAAATGTATATTTGTCACATCGCGGTCAAAAGAATAGCGCCAAGGGTGAACATGGACACACCCATATCCTTTGACTACTCCGGAGCTGACTAACCGGAAAATCATTGAAGTAGCCTACAGGGTAGATTTTCTTTATTTTTTTAAAATCTGTTTTGAGTTACAGTCATGGAGTTAATCAACTAGAGATGTACAACTGTAGTATGAATATAAAATCATAATGGTAAGATTGTAAGATTTTGTTTAAGGTGTTAAAAGAATTTCTGGAAGGTCTATGATGAAAAAAAGACAGTTTGTTTAGATTGAGTTTTCTTTTGGGCATCCTGCAAGTATGTTACACATTTTTATCACATCATTCTGAGCTGTTTGTTTTATAGTTAGAGGTAAATGCACATTCAACACACCCAGTCTAGCCAACATATCACATCATTGTATTTGACTTACATACTGTGACTCTTGTTTTTTTTTAAAGGGCGATTATACTTTTAGAAATGTTCAAACAGAAAGTCATGTCATATAAAGAGCGTGCTACCCCATCATTCAAATCAACACCTTGATCTAAATATGAATTTAATCTGATGAAACACTGGTTGAAAACAAACGTCAACTCATGTGCCACACATGATGACACACAGCAATGACAGTCTATCTGTGTAATGGGGCCATCAAGAAATTTGCATTCACATGATTATGCTCTTTAGTCCAATTCCTATGCCACTGTACAGACACTGTGCAATTCAAAAGCAATTTAGCAATTTCTGCAGTTCATTTGAAAACAAGTCTAGTCTGGAATTATTATGAACTTTGGCCAAAACATCCTAACTTCTGGTGGTCACAGGTTTCTAGTGGAATATATTCTATAGATCAGCAGATAGAGAAGGCAGAACATTTACTTATCAAACCAATAAGGTCATACTAAAATGCAATAGTACATTTTGAAAATAATCAATGTTTGACCAATAAACCACAAAGATGTGTTGTGACAATGTACATAAAGATGACTTCAGTGAGGTTTTACAGATCAAAAGCAGAACTAATGTGCTGGTTTCTATGAACCTGTATGCAACTGGCAGTACATGCTGTTGGGGTAAAAAAAGGTTATTTCCCAGTCTTGTTGTGACCCTTAGTAAACTGTAATGCTAGACAGGAATTGTGTAACAGTTGTTAGAGGGAAACTTGCCTTGAAAGATGGCTCTGGAGGAGTTGAAATGACACCATCTGCTGCACAAGCACAGCTAGTGCAGTTTTCTGTTTTATGCCATTGTAAATATAATTTATTTTGTGTTTTGGACGTTCATTCAGACACAGTACGCAAGCTGAAGATGTAACCTTGAGCTTTGGGAATTATTGATTTTTTTCTTATATTTTATAGACAAATTATTTAAAACATAACTGCCAGTTGAACTGGCAAAACAATCGCTAGTAGCAGCCCTACCACAAAGTTCTGAAGGTAGGTCTAATCAAATAATTTAGTGGAAATACCTGTGTGGGTGACTTGCACGTGTAAAATAATTGTAGACAGTCATCATTAAGCAAACACAGCCTCATTATTCGACTCCCTGTTAGCTTTCTGAAACAACCAAAGTTGTTGTTGAAGTTGTTTAAGGATTAAACCCACCTCTAAAACAATATTTGCTACCTCTCAAAAAGTAGTACCAGTTCACAGTGTGGAGTGTGCGGGAACATGTCTACAGGCACAGCCAGAGTAGGAGAAAATGGCCCCCCCGTGAGTTTCTTCTTTGGGTCAGGGGCACAGCAAAGCTCCCTGAAGTTCCTCATAGCCTCTCCATCCGGTTTACAGGAAATATAGACCAGCCTGCGAATAGCAGGTTGGTTTCGTAGTGCTCGGATCACATGGTGATGCAGGCCAGCACGTGCTGGGTTTACCACTGCTGTAAGGCTTCCAGAGCTGAACTGGGAAATAAGGCTGGGGAGTACTGACTCCGCCTTCCCTGGAATAAACTCACAGTTCAGGACATTATTAAGTGCTGCGTTGTGTCTAGCATCTTCCACTGCCTGTTCTATGAGCTCTATACCAATAATTTTGTCCACTCTGGGAGATACAGTAATGCCGATGGCACCTGTCCCACAGCACACGTCTAGAAGAGTGTCTCCCACTTGTGTTCTTCCTCTACCTTCCTCCCAGTTTGGGACACACAGGTCTCTTACTGTGCTGTAGAGTACCTGAGCAGCTGCCTGGTTCACCTGGAAAAAAGCATCTGCAGAGATGCGGAACTTAAAGCCCAACACCTGTGAATGACAAAATGGCAGAGGGACACTGAATAATAATAATAATTTATTTCATTATCATACATTTACTTCTGTGTTTGTACTGGTACAAAAAATGTACCAGCAATTAAAAGTATGTCGATGTTGTCAGATACAGTTAAACAAGAGATTATGAAGTTGGAAGTCATTTGCCATGTTATTTACCTCCTCGTAAATGTGTGGCTGGCCATGCAGGAGCTGATAGGGGGATTCCTCATGAGTGCAGCGAGTCATGGTGCTCTCTTGGAAGAAGAGCGAGTCTAGCTGACACACTGCTCCCGGACCTCTTGTGAAGTAATCCACCAGTTCAGCTTTATGGACTGCCACCTCCTCTGGAGTGAGTGCCTGTGGATGAAAGTAAACTATAGCCATGGTCTGGCCCTCTGCATTGGTCCTCACTGTGACCTCTCTCCAGTGTCCCCCAGTGTGGAACAGCAGACAAGGCTCCAGGGAGGACAGGCGGATGAAGTCCTGGTAGCATCGGGCTACCTGTTTGTGCTTCTCTGGCATGTTAAGCAGGTGGTCACCATTGATGCAGACAAGGTTTCCCTGTCTGCCTGTGCCCAAGTAAAACCCGACGGTCTTTGGATTTCCATCCACTCCTTTGTTGACAGAGAATGACGATTTATTGCGGTAGCCATCCCTAACTGGTGATGGGAGGACAGGCAAAACAGGGAAGCTGGGTTTACTTCTGACAGGTGATGAGGTGTGCGATAGTGAGTCCCCTGAGAGACAACCAGAGAGCTGCAACAGTATGTTCTCCTGCTGTTTTTGCTTGAGCTCCAGTTGCTCCTCATAGTTCAGCCTCCACAGAGGTGTGACCACATCAGCCAACCTCTCCTCCCAGGATAGAGCATCAGTCCAGGCAGGCTTCTTCTGACTTTTTCTCCATTTTTTCTTTGATGATGTACTCCTCTGATCAAGTGGAACAGTATATTTAAATGAAACTAACACACAACTGTCCTTTATCTTGTGTTTAACAAATAACTTCATGACTGACCTGCTGTGTAGAGCTGCCCAAGCCATTCTAATTCAAAAAGAAGTAGATGTTATGGTTAAATGTGCTGCAGAAGTCACCGCCGACTTTAAAAACGCACTTCCTACTACTAGGTGTAGAAAGGAGCTACTGGAGGTCGCTGTCATGACGTATTATTTACGTGACCCCCATAGCTATGTCATCTCTACGCGCCAGGGGCAAGTAAACATTTCCGCTGTGTCGCGATGGACTCAAACAAGGACGAAGCCGAGCGGTGCATTAAAATAGCCCGAAATGCCATCGGTAACAACCAATCGGACAAAGCCAGGAAGTTTCTAGAGAAGGCTCAGCGCTTGTTTCCGACAGATCAAGCCCAAAGTACGTCTAATAAGCGTGTTTTAAGCTGTGGTTTCATGTGAAATGCTGGGCCACGGCTATGAGCTAATATTAGCATAAAGCGTCTTATCGTTACACCAGCTGCTGCTCTCCGACACTGGTATTTGTAGTTTTTTTTTACCAGCACCACCACCCGCATTTTCTTTTAATATGTACGATTGTTAATTGAGTTACATTGGTGCTTAGTTATTCGCAGTTAGCATTTACATCCTTGCTAACAGCTACAGTGTTGACCATTAACTCACTGTGGTCGTAAATGCACTAATATGAAGCTACTGACTTAAGCGAAGTGGTTTCCTTGGTTATTGTTGCTCTTCTTTTCTTTACAGGTTTATTGGAGTCTTTAGAGCAGAATGGAAAGCCTCCAGATGAGAACGGCGGTCCCATGAATGGAGATGGACCCACAATGAGGCACCGCAGCCCCGCAGAGGAGCCTGATGGGTCCGCACAGGGGCCCACGGAGTCAGCCAAACCTTACACCGCAGAGCAGCTGGATGCCGTCAGAAAGTCAGTACACTTATTGTCTTAATTATAATGTTCCCACTCAGCTTTATACCACGATGTCTAATGAGACAGAAGATCTGGCAGAATGACATGTAACTACACCACGGAGATACAGCAAAATATCAGTATTTTGAAGTCAGGCTGGATCAGTCAGTACAGTAGACTTTCAAGGTATCCATTGGAATAAATCATTTTCAAGTAGTAGTGAAACATCATACTATCAAAGATACCTGAAATCTACCCTTTTGCATAATTATGATTATCTGTATGGCTGACAGCCACTCATGGCAAGACGCCACCTAAATCTACACCACACAGTTGTTACACCAGATAAAAGCAAGTGTGTAGTGGCTGTCAAATGTAGTGCTTAATTGGTATCGATATTACTTTGAGGGTACGAGGATTGCTACCGATGACGTAATTGTTTTTAAACGATACTCAGCCCTACTATCAAGGCATTTCACTCAACTGTGGTAAGATGAGACAATTTCATCCCCTTCTTCCACGAAAGATGTTTTTAGATCAGAGTGCTTCAAAAACTAAAACCCTACAAGATATTTTAGATAATATGTAAATGAGAAATATACCAAACTGACAGCAAGCATTTAAAATCAGTACTGCGGTCCAAATTCATAATATTATAGAGTTCTCTGTATGACTAGGCGATACGGACAGAATCAAATATCACGTAGGTTTTATGATCCAGTCTCAGTTGATCCATTTTGTTTGCTTTCATGGTTGCAGCATGCTGTGTTTATGTGTCATTGTTTCATATCTGACAACCTGGGGTGTTAAAATGACCATCAACCTTACCTCACAGAAATTACAACAACCTTTTAACACTACATTACATGGGGGTGGCATCTAATGTGTGAAAATTACATGCTGCCACCACAATCAGGTTGAATAGCAGTGGATGGAATTACAACACAGGCCAAAACAAAAAAGATATTTTGCACCTGAACGTTAGTATCATAGGCATTTAATGAGTTAGTACTGTAAATATTTAAAACAACATAGTATCAACATGCCTTCAGTATTGTAAGAATATTTGGAAATGGCAAAAAGCACCAAATATAACCAGATTATTACTGTTTTCTGNAACATAGTATCAACATGCCTTCAGTATTGTAAGAATATTTGGCAATGGCAAAAAGCACCAAATATAACCAGATTATTACTATGTGGCTGCAGTTGTCCAATGTTTATGGGGAACAAACAGCATTTACAAACACTACAGAAGCACACAAAATGAATGCAATAATCTTAAAATGGCCACAGTTCACTAATTTGTTGAAGTTTCATTACTTTTGGTCTAAAGATGTGTTTGATGTCTTATCTTCGGCGATGTATCTGTCTTTTATTGCAGGGTTAAAAGCTGTAAAGATTACTACCAAATTCTGGGAGTTGAAAAGACTGCGTCTGAAGAGGATCTTAAAAAAGCTTACAGAAAGCTAGCTCTGAANATGAATGCAATAATCTTAAAATGGCCATAGCTCACTAATTTGTTGAAGTTTCATTACTTTTGGTCTAAAGATGTGTTTGATGTCTTTTATTGCAGGGTTAAAAGCTGTAAAGATTACTACCAAATTCTAGGAGTTGAAAAGACTGCGTCTGAAGAGGATCTTAAAAAAGCTTACAGAAAGCTAGCTCTGAAATTTCACCCAGATAAAAACCATGCACCCGGAGCCACAGAGGCATTTAAAGGTAAAATAAAAGTAATCCCCTGTGCCATGCTACGTAAGACACATTAGTGAAACCTCAATGAGTGCAAATATTTGCCTGTCTGTGGTTTGCAGCTATTGGTAATGCCTACGCTGTGCTGAGTAACGCTGAGAAACGAAGGCAGTATGACCAGTATGGAGAAGAGAGATTACACCCAACCAGACACAGACACCGCCGCGATTTTGAAGCAGATATTTCACCCGAGGATCTCTTCAACATGTTCTTTGGTGGAGGCTTCCCATCAAGTAAGTAGAGGTGTCATATTGTTGTACTTTGGTGCAGTGGCATTCATTTTCAACTGCTACCAAATGTCCCAGTTACCACTTGATATGAGAGCATCATTGATATGAAGAGGCATGGCAATGAGGAGTGAAACAATTTCCCAGTACAGTAGCACCACACTTTCTTTAATGCTCAGCATGGGTTGAATACCCATTTATCTCTTTGACACCAAGCTCTACAAGTTGTTGTATGTGTGGTTAACCCCATACAGACACAGCAGGATGTGCTTCAGCATGAACAGGTGTTCTTAATCTTTGCCACAGCAACATGTTGTTCAGAGGCACAAACAACAACAACTGTCTACAACTGTCATTAAGCATTTTTAACCTTTCAGAAGTAAACACATGAATTTACTGGTATACATACTGTAGTCCTACAATAATTTCCACNTTAATCTTTGCCACAGCAACATGTTGTTCAGAGGCACAAACACGGTTTCTACAACTGTCATTAAGCATTTTTAACCTTTCAGAAGTAAACACATGCATTTACTGGTATACATACTGTAGTCCTACAATAATTTCCAGCACAGCCAGCCAGGCATGTTAACTGTGTCCTGCAGAACTTGAGTGTTAACTTAAAGGACTGTGCTGCTAGTATTGAATGTTTTATGCTATGACATACAAATAGTGTATACCTTGAAGTTGAACTGACAACAATCTACATTTTTATATTGGCCACATTTTATTAATCAAGTATAAAGGAAACTTATGTTTCTTTTTTTTTTAATTTATAGTTTCATCTTCATGTTTTTTGCTAGTAGGGACTGGTTTGAAAACTCCTGGCTTCCTGACAACATTTGACTGTCAGGAGCCACTAGGTCTGGTGTCATCAACAGCCAGCGATAGTATTTGCACCATCTCTCTCGCACTGTTGGCTCTGCTCAGTCCCTCATTCGTTTGGCTGATTCAGCATATTGACTGAGTCAGTGAGAGAGAGCTGTTTTACCGGCTGTTCATTCTTTGTTAATTTTGTCATGTTTTTGTTTTCCCAACTCTATTGTGTCAGCTGCAATTTGTTTTTCTTTAACATATTTTCCAATTTATAATAAAAGCCTATTTGAAGACTGTTACATTAGATGATCAGTGGCATAAAAGATCGTTGTTCTTTTGTTTTGTTAGCTTCTCTATGTACAGTAGTTAATTCCCTCTGTTGCAGTTAACAAGTTAACAGGCTGAAACCACAACTATCGTTCTTAATAAATGCATCGTTCCAATAACTTTTATGTTTATATATGATATGCACAGATTTACAGATGGCTTGCTTGGTCCACTATGTTAAAATGAAACTGTATTTGAACATTTTTCCTTCTCTCTGGGTGAAGATTAAATAATGTGAAATCAGCTTGTGTTGAATAGGTCGGTTGAACTGAAAACCTGCATAGCCTACTCTTGAGCCTTCATCACACATGTCTTGTTGTGACACTTTTTAAAAATCATGTTTAATATTAATTCTCTTTTTCTTTTTTTTAAGGTAATGTACATGTTTACAGAAATGGAAGAATGCACTTTGCACATCATAATAGGCAAGAAAGACGAGAACAACAGAGAGATGTAAGTCCTACTTGTAACACTTGTGTTACACTTGAAAATACTAACAGTGTGTATTTGTCCTGTAAAGAAACTAACCGAGTGTTTTCTGTCTGAACAGGGAGGCCTTGCTCTGTTTGTCCAGCTGATGCCCATCTTAATCCTCATCATTGTTTCTGCACTCAGCCAACTAATGGTCACGCAGCCTCCATACAGCCTTAGCTACCGCCCGTGAGTGCATCACCAATTGCCAAGCTCTCTGACATCATTTGAAGAGATCCCACTCACTGTTATTATGTCTTTTCCATTACCTCAGGTCAGCTGGACATATTCACAAAAGGCATACATCAAGCCTAAAGGTGCCTTTCTATGTTGGGGACCGTTTCAATGAAGAATATTCTGGGAATAACCTGAAGAATGTTGAACGAAGCGTAGAAGAAGACTACATCTCCAACCTCAGAAACAACTGTTGGAAAGAGAAGCAGCAGAGTAGGTCTACATTAGGGCAATCATTTTTATAAATTAATCTGCTTATCAAAATTCCACAGAGCCCAAGCTTACATATTTCAATTACTTATTTTGTCCGACCACCAGCCCAAAANACTGTTGGAAAGAGAAGCAGCAGAGTAGGTCTACATTAGGGCGATCATTTTTATGATTTAATCTGCTTATCAAAATTCCACAGAGCCCAAGCTTACATATTTCAATTACTTATTTTGTCTGACCACCAGTCCAAATCCCAAAGGTGTTCAGTGAAGGGCAAGAAGGTGAAACCAGTGAACTATACTGAATTTTCTTCCTTTAAAAACTTGACTCAAAATATAAATTCATTTTCCGTCAGTTGCTTGACAAGCAATTAATTTAAATTCTGGTGTACAGTCCTTTAATTGTACATCATGGCCCCTGGCTTTGTTTTCTAAGTTTCCTGTGTTCTTAAAATGAAATATTAATAAATTAATTGAAATTAATTTAACGCCCAAATTATATGTTTGTTTTTTATANGTCAGTTGCTTGACAAGCAATTAATTTAAATTCTGGTGTACACTCCTTTAATTGTACATCATGGCCCCTGGCTTTGTTTTCTAAGTTTCCTGTGTTCTTAAAATGAAATATTAAGTAATTAATTGAAATTAATTTAACGCCCAAATTATATGTTTGTTTTTTTATGATACACTTGAATTGAGACCTAGTGTACAATTTACAGTTTTCTGTCCCTTTGTGCTTTCAGAGGAAGGTTTACTGTATCGTGCTCGGTACTTTGGGGATTCTGAGTTGTACCAAAGGGCGCAGAGAATGGGGACTCCCAGCTGTTCCAGACTATCTGAGATTCAGGTTATACTGGATGGCTAGGAATCACTAGCACACACACACACACACGGGTAAGTTGCCTCATCCATCATGGTGCCATTGCATCATAAATGCAACTGTATTCACTGTATAAACTGCAAAGATCACACTCTACATTACTGCCTACCATTGTACAATTTGTTTGTCTAGGCTTCTTTTGCAATTCAAATACTAATCTATTACTGTCAGCATTTAGTCAGCTTCATTTTCTCTGTCAACATTACATGGTGACTCACAGCTGGTAATTTGAAAGTCAGCTGTATTGTTTCCCACAAGCACTTAAGCTGCTTGAGTTCACCACCAAGAAGAGCTTTGAAATCAGACCCTGCTCACAACTGCATTACCATGTGATGAAGTAAAGGCAACTGATGGGTCACTGTGATGGATTACTTATCTTGAGCAAGGCTCTCTGTAATGAACAAAAACCTTTGTTCTGCCTGGAAGTTAGCATATCAATAGAAAACATACACAATTGCAACATATAGTTATTTATCAGTTATTTGTTTGGTCAATATAATGTCATGAAATGGTGAAATATTTTAATCACTTTTTCCCAAAAGAAAGAGAGGCCAAGAGAAACCAGAAAATATTCACATTTGAGAAGCTAAAATGACTCAAAACCATTTATCAATTATCAAAATAGTTGATAGCTTGATAAACTGCCAACTTTTAAATCAATTAGCAACTAAATGTCATGCTCTAAACTTATCATTTAAAATCTGTTTAAGCATTTTAGTTGCAGTAGTAGTGAAAACTTGTCAGTTGATCTGTTAGTTTTAACAGCTCTCCCACTGATACAGGGCATTGCACAAGCGACCATGATAATGAATGACTTGTAGGCGTGCAGACACTGGTGTGTGGTTTTTGGAGTGGAATCCAATGACAGCTCATCCTCCATACTGCTGTGTGACTCTTATTGATTCTTCTTTTCTTCTTAGGTTCGTCTGTACTTGAATCTAATGAGAAGAAATCGGTCGGAGCCCACACAAATTGGAGCATCTTTCTGCAGCAAACCACGAGAATCAAAATTGCCTTACGCGCAGTGGGCAGCAGACCTCATCAGGGAACCTCTCTGCAACTTGGTGTAGATTGACTTCCTGTAGAACTGTGAGAAGCTTTGAGTTGACTGCCGACATTTTCTGACTTTAGCGTCTTCTGGAAAGAGTGAGAGTCCACTGGGCATCACGGTGGAAAGTAAGAACATAGTTGTCTATCTGAATGGTAAACTAAACTGCTGAGATTAGCTTTCTCTGTCCCAATCTTTTTGTTTTCCTTAAAATTTTTGAGAAACCTCATGGCCTTCTCATAGACAGGTGTCTGAGCCACTTACAAGGAAAGTGTGTCATTTTTATAGTTCTTACCATTGTAAATATCCATTCTACTTTTAACAGTGCAGGGTTTATTGGAGTTAACATCATTTACTGTAATTGAATACTGTAATTACTGTTATTATGTGGATTTGCTTGTAGCCTGTTGGATCATAAGTATTGAAATCATTGCACAAGTAAAAGTAAACCATATTTATTAAATTAATATGCTAAAATTGTTTAAAAGTTTCTTTGAATTAAATTTGTCTGATGAATGACTGGTGCATATCCTCTTTAAAGCCACATCCACGCACACTTACATATTTACACACTTATCTCCATTTATGACAAGTAACTTATGAATGAGAAAAGAAACAATCACAGCATATTAATAGAAAATAATTTATTTATTCAAGTTTTTTGTTTTTAAAAAAAACAAAGCACACATATTTCAGGCCATGATATTTGACTATCAAATACAGAAGCCATTCCCTTAAGGGTATGACTGTACGTTCAAAGGTAAGACACTGACCCATGTCCAGACATGAATCTTCACTTTTCAGTCACCTTTTAACCAGGTGAGTAGCTGCCATGAGACGCAAGTTGGTTCCAGAGAAACCTTGTAATATAGTAACAGACGGGTGGTGTGTTAAGCAGACCATGGTAGTGCTGTTTCACATGTGTAGAATGATATTTTATTACAGAGACAGTGCCTGATCTTCCAGCCTCTTTTCATGAATTGACTCCAGCTTATCAGCAGCTGGAGTGCTTGGTCAGCAGCACTCCTCAATCAGCAGCTCTCCTGAACAATACAATTTCTTCTTGATAGCCCTGAAGCTTGTGCTCAGCTTCTGAGTGTGTCTATGCTTTGGAGACAATGCAGATGTCTGTGGAGACTTGCCTCCCTTGAAGAGTTTCTGAACCTTTGGCCATAGCCCACCGGACTCAAACCTCAGCACCAGGGTAACATGGAAGGTGGAGACCAAGGTTGAATCCACTGCTATTTGATCCACAGTACACAGAGAGTCCTGATCCCCCCTGTCTACACACAGGTCTATGAGTGCTCCCCTGAGGCCACAGGGCTCGCTGACAGCCAAGTGAAGCAGTTCCTCACCGATATTGTTCAGAAGACAGTCAGGTAAGATGAGTTTTGAGCAGCCCAGGATGTGTGATGCATCACTGAGACTTTGAGCGATGGTGGTCACAACTTCAGTTGCCAGAGTCTCCTCCAGGGGGTAACAAAAGCTGCTGTCTGACTCTGTCAGGGACATGTCTGCGACAGAGCCTACAAAAAAGAAAGAGAGGTTAAAGTCTTGTTCAGTAGTACAGGATTCACTTTAAGCTTTTTATTCTGTTCTTTTTCTGATAAAAACAGAAGGGCCATCTGTGTTTGGTCAGTCTACATTCTCTTTACAAGTGCAAAAAAGTACGGTGTGATTCACACCAAACAAAAGACCTTCCTGTGACAAAAGCCTGCAGCACTCACCAGTTTCACTCCTGCTGAACGGATGATCTGTTGTGTCTCTTTGACTGATCCCCTTCAGCTCAGTCAGTCTCTGCAGCAGACTGCCCCAGGACAGCCGCTGTGAACCCCTGTTGTCCTCCGCTGGGGATGGAGGAAAGCTACCGTCCAGGGAAAGATTGCAAGAATATGACATTTTTAAAGCAAAACCAAAAATAAAAAGATAAAATCGTAACAAAAACGTAAAAAGTGCTACGGTATCTCCTAACAGTAGGCCCCCCTCCCCAGAGCCAGACCAGCTGGAAAACACATTCTGCAACAATGGAACAAAGCATTAAATACCCAAGCCAGGAGACTCCGCCCCTTGTATTTCTAAACCAATGAGGCTTTAGCTCACGTCCTCAGCGTTCTACCCTGCCTGGTAACATTTTGGTCCCCTTTGATGAGGCAAAGGCCAGCCAGACCCCTGACCCACCCCCAAACCAAACTCAACCAACATAGTTTATGTTAGTGTTATAAATAACAAAACCAACTGCCGAACGTGAAATTAAACTAGTTAAATCAAACTCTTATCAACAACTGAATGGCGTAAAACAATAAGAAGACACACCCCTCACCCCCTGGTCTTATAGAAAGTTAGACGAAAATTGACATGTATGAAGACACAGCGGTAGAGAGATTTATTGTTGTGAAAGAAAGGCAGCTCCGGCACGTAACTCACGTAGGCTGCGTGTTTGCCTTGAGGTGATCGGAAACATGACTAAATAAATTCAGGAAATGTCTCAATGCATCCAAACCAGGAATAAGTTTACAAACGTCAGCAAATCTCTTGTATTCAGTTTTGATAAAAACTAGAAATGAACGGAGCTCCATCCAGGGATAATGAATTCAGTCTTGGCAAAACAATAATGGCATTTTGTGATGATAAAATATAAGTTATTAGAGCTTGATCATAATGATAAAGCCACTCTGTGACTGGTTTTAGATATTTTGACTTATGTGACGTCACGTCTATTCACTTCTTTCGACAACCAAATTATTTCTTGCCAGAGAGACACGACAGGTTAACTGTTCAAACATTTGATGTGAGATTTGTACAACCATATGTGTAGGTATTCGGGTAGATAGGCTCAAATATAGACATTTTTCTCTATATTTGACTCTTTTTTGTAATTCTGATGGTGAAATCTGACAACAGATAATCCGATGTGCAAGAGCAACTCTCACATTTCTGACTCGACTTCAAACACGTACACACCCACAGGCACACCATCCCCCACTTCCCAAAAAAAACTTTCTCAATAGCTAATTAAGCAGGCATCATCAACTTTTGCTTTAGGCTTTAATATGTTTACAGTGTACTTGTCAGTTTGTTCTCTTAAACTGTTTTAAACATCTGCAGGGACATTTATGATGCATGTCATGTCATGTTGTCACCTCTGATCTCCGTGTTGTGTTTTAAAAGACAGGGCATGCTAGACAGTAAAACTTTTTTTTTTTTTCTAGACCCTTAAAAAACAGAATCTCCTAAAAACTTAGCATTATCTCATCAAACTCACATTTCAAACAGATCCCACAGATATTGTGTATTTCCAAATATATCAATTATATGAGGCTGGTCAGGAAGCATGAATGAATTAATGAATGAATGGTTTATTTCAGTCATATATAAGAAGCAAAAATCTGTATGGGTATGCAATTGACAAAACATCACCATACATGTTTATGCAAATCAATTTCATACAATAAAATACACACAGTCAATGACAAAAAAAGGCTAAAACCAAAGGCTTATTTTTGCAAGTTAATGACTAGATTAGGAATATTAGGATACAAAACATACATAGGCTACAGATGTGGCTGAAGATACCAGTACCCTTCTACTTAAAAAAAAAAAAGAAGCTAAATGTATATCTGAAACTGGCTGAAGTATATGGTATTCATAAGTCTTTATTTAAATGGATTTTTTTTTTTTTTTTGGCTTTTCTTTGGAAGCAATAGGGCAAACACTCTCATTATCCTGCTGGAAGAGCCATGGCCTGTTCTGATAGTGGAATGTTTAGTTCTCTGATAGTCTTGATTGCGTCTGGTTTCATTGTCTCTTGCATGGGCTCAAACCCCTCGATGCCTGAGGGATGCAAAGCTGCCCAAAAACATGACCGAGCCTCCTCCATGTTTTAGTATAATGGTGTTCTTTTATTTGAAAGCTTTACTTTGTCTTTTGTAAATACAGGGTTGGTGTGATTTACTGAGAAATTCTAATTTTGTTTAATCTTTCCCAAGCAAATTGTCACAGAAGGACTGTGGTTTGACAATATCTATTTTGGCAAAGTCCGGAGACTCTTTTTTTGAGATTCCCTCTTAGAAGTAGGGTCTTCCTAGGTGGAGGGTGGAGCCCATGGAGCACATTTTTCCATTTGAAATTATTGTGCCTTAACTTTGAAGATCAGTTTGCATGGATTGGTATTAGTATTGGTAAGTTTTCCTCGGTTCTTTCTCAACTATTCAAGCAATTTTTCTTTTAAATCTCAGGCCAATTTTCCTCTTACGACCACATGCAGAGGTGTTGGCTACAGTTCCCGGGGTCTCTTAATAATATTGGCAACACTGTTCACAGGAAATTCGTTCTTATGTCATTAGTCCACTCTGGTTTTTCCTTCTAGTTCCTATGTTCAATATGAAGCACACAGGGGCACACAACAGCACAGTGAGTAATTTCCCCTATATGAAAAGATTGAAAAGATCTGTCATACCAATTTAAATACAATAGTCTGCTCAAAGAATCACCCCAAATCAATATTTTTTTTATTTTTAATCATTTCCAAAGGGTATCAATATATTAATCCAAGCTATTTATTTTATAGAATAAGCATGAATAATGATATATTTTAATTTCAACACATTTCACAGTGAATGGTGTATTATTTTAATAAAATACAAGGACATTAATAATCTGTATGTGATTATTGTTGTGACACTCCTTTTGGGTCAAGAGTAATGCAGAGAATGCCCAGATGGTGGCCTCACTGCACCACCTTTAAATGACACACAATGGAGGGGCTACAGACAGCATTACTGTGAGTGTGATGTTTTCATGTGAAATGCTTGAGTGCACCTATTGTTTTGAGACAATGTGCCCATGAACACACGCTTTGGCGTACATTGGTCTTTGTATACTGAGTGCAAAAGTGCACCTTAAAGATCAAAATTGTGTTTTTCTACATCTCTGATGTGTCTGCATGTTGTTTGTGGATGGGAGATCTCTCACTTTAACTGCAGATTTACGACCCTTCACTACAATGTTTAGGGCAAAGCATTATATGTGCCATGTCATGGAAAAAACATAAAATGGAAAAGAGGAAATAAAGCATGACAGGCTTTGTGTTTTACAATTCAAACAGGCCGAAGAGAGTTGTTAGGCTGACCTGCCTAAGGCTATGTAATTCATGTATAATAAATCTACTACCAAATGGATTGTTAAGAATGGATTTTTTTTCTTTCTGGAGCAATTTGCTTTAATATGAGGTGCAGCCGAATGAACCTTTGCTGCCTTAATTTTTCATTCCAAAGACCTATTCCTGTCAGTAATTGAGGTGAAATAACCAGAGCAATTATGAGACATGAAAGTGGAGAATACCATATATTTATACCTGAATGAGCTCAGATACAACCTTCTTCTCTAGACTCCTTTTGAATATGCTCATGTCATTAATTAATTCAGTCAGGGGTAAAAGGGTCCCAGGATTGTGTTTGCCAGGCAGTAGCTATAGCAACAACATGCTGTTGTGAGCAGGGTTGATCTCGCTGAGATGACAGATGTTTTGTTGAAGAAGCTGCATTTGGACATGCTTGTGTTTTCGTCACTATTCATAGCATGAAAAGTGTTGCACAATCTAACAAACCCAACTTCAAAAAAGTTGAGCTAACCCAGAAGTATTACAATCCACTGAATGTTTTAAGTTGAAAAAAACTTCAGATAGTGGTTTGGGCATCTACTGAGGTCAACTCAACCAACTTTATGAGCCACTTTTATGTATAGTTTTGAAAGTTTCTGNTGTGTGTGTGTGTGTGTGTGTGTGTGTGTGTGTGTGTGTGTGTGTGTGTGTGTGTGTGTGTGTGTGCGTGTGTGTGTGTGTGTTTACTGTGTTTACTGTGTTTACCCTATAAGTGGGTGAAAAGATAGGACAATTCCAAGGGCCTATGATTGACATTTCTTTTTTTAAAATTAATTTGTCATCAGTCATCATTATAGACATTAAAAGACTGTTTATGTACTTTATAATCATTAAAAAAAAGAAATATTTTTTCTTGTTTGGGCACAAAAAAATAATAACCATCCATAGAGTCTGTATTCAACAAACACCCTGAAGTCCAACAACAAAAAGTATTGCACTTTCTTATGGAGGAACAGAAGCAATTGCTTATTAACTGTTGTTATTATACAGTATAATAATTTGTTTGCAGACTCTTTTATTATTGAGTTTTCCACAACAAAACTTGTGTATATTTTTAATTGATTAAAAAGTAAGGCAATGTCACAAAGATTTTTTGAGTATACTCAATTAATGAGGAATGAAGTTGAAGCAACAAAACATTTCAAGTTAAATGTTTCTTGCTGTTGATTTATGTTTTCAGTCTATATGAACACACAGCTTACAGTTTATCAGATGTAATAACTTAATTGTTCTTGATTTGAGTACATGAGTAGCTCTGATAGTAATGTTAAGGTTGACAAACTTAAGGTAGCATTTTGAGTGAACTTCTTAACATAAGTTGACACAACACATTAACTCTTGGTTAAGAAAACTCAAAAAAAAACTTTCCAGCTGGTTGCTTACTTTTGGAAGTGCTTGATATGATGATTCCAGCAAAAGTGGAGAAAACCATCAGGCCACCTCAGTGGTAAATATCACAAAGCCTCTCATTACTCTGCCATCTGAGCCCTGTGTTTATCTAAAATAACATTTTACCCATTTTGTTTTATACATGCTTGCGTCAGGAGCTGGGACAGTGTTCCATTTAAGTTTTGATTTATTGCAGGAGGAAGCAGAAACAGATCTGTGGGGGGTGGGAGGGTGTGTGTGTGTGTGTGTGTGGGGGGGGGGTGATGTTTGCCATGTTTTGCTGATACACACTCATCTTTATCAAAGCATTAACTCTTTACACACTGTTTTCAAATGCACATGGAATATTAGCTCGAAACCTAGCTGGACTCCTGATTTCTGGCCAGCCTGGCATATTGGAGGAAGTGGACCTCTGTGCCTTTCAGTGAAACATTATTTTCATTATTGTATAATCAAGCCCTTTATATCTTCATTAGGTCCTCCTCCATAGAGGCTGCCAAGCTGCACTACCATATTCACACTTTTTGACATAAATTCATATTTTAAAATAAGGTTCAACAAACTCTGCTACACTTACGTGAAGAAAACCCAATCATTAATATTTATTTCACATAGCCTGACAAAGTGTTTTGATTCATTTATATATTTCTTCCTCTTCTTTTATTACATTTCAGGAGACACATACTGTACTGTGCATGTATTTACTGAATGAAAATGTTTACCTTAGAGCAAGGTATTGCAATTTTTCTCTCGCAGACTAGCAAAAATACCCAAAGGAACAGGATTATTTGTAGTTTCCATTTTGTTTATTCATGCCTGCAAATTAACCTTATTATTGACAGTGATTGAATGTCATTAGGCAGAGAAGCAGCATTGCTAAGTGATAGGTGCCAGAATAAGAAAGTTGATGCATAGGCTACATGATGAACTGTAACCACATGACATCAGATGGTGAAAAAGATCCTTATCATTATTTATAAGTACTCTTACCCAGACTTGGACCTGAGTGAAGCTATCTCTCATTTTAGAACCATATGCATTATTTAACAGTGCTGCCAATGTTATGCTTTTTGTGTTTGGTTTTGAATTAAACAAGACTTTGTGGACTGCTCTCTGAATCTTAAATCATTTTGAATATCAGCCATGTTGACCATATTTTACAGGCCAGAGAGATACTAGATGCAAACTAGTGAACTTGATTGTTTTAGTTTTGTGATAAGCTTTGAAATCATGATGGTGGACACTTGTCTGGTAGTGTTTAGATATCAGTTATCTAATGTAAGATTTCACCTGAGGCTTTCTACCTAATAGACCTCTACCTTATAGGCATATGGCCTCATGGTGACAATGGGTGGAGCAATGTAGGTCTGCAAGATCACAGATTGACCCTATTGGAAGTGGCCTGCTAAAATATATATGCTAATATAATATAAAGGGTAAATTCTACGGTAATGAAAACACAGTGATTTCTATTTATGAGGATTATATTCCATTTCTGCCAAGTCTGTTCTGTTGCCACTTTACACACTGCACCGTGTCTCATTTCTTACAAAGTGTCTTATTTTCATTGTAACATTCATGTGGTTTGCAAAAACCTAAAAGATTTCATCTAAACATGTTTCAAAATATATAAAAATATGATTTGAATAATAATTTCTGCCCAATATGATTTTCCAATTAAATTATATTATAAAATTAAATGACATTTATTCCCTCTCTCATTTAATATTCAACAATCTAGGTATATGCAAATCTTGTTAATCTCACAAATCTAACTACTTGCCACAAGTTGTCTTCTTCATCTATTCTGAGTGTACATGTGCAGGGGGCTTTAAAGGGCATTTCCAGTCATAATCAATGCTTGTCACAGAAATCATCGATGAGTTTATCTCTGAGTTTATCATCCATACACCCAACTGTAGTTTGTGGATGTTTATATTCAGCTTTGTTCATTTTGTCAATGTTAACATATAGGCACTGGACATATCTGTGGTGCAACTTGTGGTTTCAAGTTTCAAACTTACCCTGNCATTTCCAGTCATAATCAATGCTTGTCACAGAAATCATCGATCTCNGTGGTTTCAAGTTTCAAACTTACCCTGGCATCCTCATTGTTCATTTCTGTGTGTGTGTGTGTGTGTGTGTCACATCATGCCTCTGGCTGAGACTAATCCAGTAATCGAGTACAGTGCTTGCTCACCCAGAAATGAACAATGCAGACACTGCGGCAAGTTTGATTTTTGTCAAAATGAAGGTTTAATGAATTAAACTTGAAAACATTGATTATGACTGGAAATGCCCTTTAAAGGAAAATTCCTAGCATAAAATATATTCATATACTCGCCCATAAAAGTTTAATGTAACTTGGAGTTCTTTGGGCGCTATTTAGATCCATTCGAGATATCCATATAGCAGGAGCGATACAGTCCTCTAAATGAGGCATTTTCTGCTGCAAAACTCGTTCATTTCACCAACACTATATTATGAACAGCCAATGCTATTCCCCTGTGAGTTTGGAGTTGTGTTGTTATTGTCACTATGTCACTACACACTCATCAGTGACGTCCTCAAAGTAGTTAGGTTGTATTCCAGTGTAAAAACCCATGATAATATGAACACAACTCCAAAGTCACATGGGAATAGTACTGCGATTCATAAAGTATTAGTGAAATGAATGAGTTTTGTGGCAGATAATGCCTTATTTAGAGGCTACTTTGTCGATGACCGGATCACCCCTGTTATATGGATACTACCCAGATCTCAAATGGATCTAAATAGCATCTGAGGGACTCCAAGCTACACCAAAATTTTATGGGTGAGTATATGAACGTATTTTATGTTAGAAATAAGCTCCAGTTCTTCAAGTTTGAGTCAGCTGAACCACAACTGGCTCCAAATTAGTTGTGTTGTTTAAACATCCAACTGAAGTAACAAAAAGAGAAACACATTTTTGAGTGGAGGACTTTAATGAAATAGCCTACAGCTTTGCCTATGTGCAGTCCACAGTCTACTTGTGGCCTCCTGGTTACTTATATCTATCTGTTTATCATGCAGCTGTTTTTGATTACAGTGGCCTACATGTCTTCTTAACAGGCATCATCTGATATTTACACGTCTTCCCCTTGCAGCCATCATACAGCCATCACAATTAGATCACCCATGGCTTCACAAAGACATGGGCAAACCACGTTTACTGACAAAGGAGTGTATTCTTTTTCCCAGCTTCTCAGCTTTTATAAGGAGATTACCTGAAACTCTCTATGGCTCTGTGACTCTATAGGATTACACAACCTTTTTTTCTTCAACTGGCTGTCATGAATGAGATGAACCTAGTGGGCCTGCCTTTTTTTAGTCCTCCTCTCTCTGGATCCTTGCTCTCTTGACTGTCACATCACATCTATCTGTGGGTTCATGACCGGGCATGTGCTTGACTCCCAGTGCATCAGCGTCAGGGATTTCAGCTAATATGTGCCTTAATGATGCATAATGTTAACCACACCGCTTTTTTACTTCTGTTGCTTACTCATTCCTCTTAGTTTGATTATTGTCAGCGAGAATGAGGCCTTAGCATGACCACACAGAGTATTAGTTAATACACAGTGCACATGTGGAGTCCAGTCCAAACCAATTAATGCAAATATTCGGCTTTTGCTCATCTGAGATTAGGTCTGTGTTGTGGAAATGAACCTACATGCATTATGTCTGGATAAATACATGCTCTGTTGCTTTCAGACACTCATTTCATCACATCCTAATATCTACATGGGGCTGCCTGCATGTGTGTTCAATTTAAATATCTTCCTCCCTCATTATCTCTCCTCATAAACTTGATTGCGTTCAGCTGAGAGATTAGACTACACCCTATCTTGTGCCTGCCTTTATTAAGAGGGCCTCGAAGACACTCTTTTCAGGATGAAATAAAGAAGGCATCAGTTAATCCAGCATTTCAATTACAAGCTGTCATTTAGTGTGTCTCTCGGGGGACTGGCTGAGGCTGCAGCAGGGGAAAGATAGAGTCAGATAGCATGGCACAATGCAAATGCTCTGCTTCCTGCATCAGAAAACACAGACATTATCTGTAGGACATCTGAACACAGAGGAGCAGGGATCAACTCGATGTCCTCGTTGTGTTGTGTCTATTAATCAATCCACATTTCTTAACCGCAGCGCAGACCTCACTTTTACACTTTTCCAGCTTTATGAAATATTACTATCTCCCTTTTCACAGGTATGTTTTATTGTAAAAACAGCACATGTAATAGTGTAGTTTAATCAATGATCAATTCACTTAATTCCAGACCACAAGCTTGTAATAGCCCTGCAGCTAATACTAAATAATTTGCGAGACTGTCAGAGAGGTGTAGATTCAACTCAGTGGTAGAAGGACCTTATACGCAGCAGGCATATGCAATATCAGGATATAAATAATCACATTAATTATGGGCAGCACTGCATGTAGGTGTTCCAATTCCACATGTCTGGTGTTTGGTGTACTACCTGGCTAGGACACTGAAATGGGTCAAAATGGAGCCACTGTTCGTATTATTAATTACACATGTGTTTTTCCTGTGTTAAAATGCAGTTTACCACCTAACAAAATAAGACAAACAAATGAAAAATATAGATGAATAAATCTGTAATGTAGGCTAAGTTTCTTATAATATGATAAAAACATAAACCCAAAATATTGTTTTGTTTTTTGCTATTTTTCTACAATTTTATTGATGCTGTAAATACCTTTACAACGCATAAAGAAAGCAGTTTTTTCAGATATATTTTCACTCTGTTTAATTTGAAATAATTATATTCTGCACAGTTGAATCGGCCATTTATTCCTATATTTTGCATATATTGAGTAATCTGTCATTTGGTCCATAAAATGAATCATTGTTTCCTAAAGGACAAGAATCCCTTATCAATTTCCTGTCAGTGCAACTCTGAATGCAAGGAAATCACATATCTTTGAATTTTGGATTTTGTTGTCACTTTACAATAGTAGATTGTTTGTTGAAATTTACAATAAAAACTCGTTTTCTTTGTTTTTAACAGAATAATTGTCCCACTTCATCATACTAACTGTCTCACCTGAACAAACCCTGGGTGGAGGTGGAGGAATGCGGGCCATGTGTCACGTGACATTTGAAAGTGTAGCTTGTAAACATCGACTTCAACATAAAATATGTGAATAAGTCTTTCGAGTATTTGTGGAAACATACAACAGT
>JANJYP010007753.1:0-18797 GCA_024605115.1 Rastrelliger brachysoma | reverse complement strand
ACGTTGAATTCATCAGCATGACCTGGGCGACTTGGGACAGACAACATGACTCACTTTATAACACAAACAAACGCATTCAATGTGAAATAAATGACAGAAATGGGATCTTTACATTTACGACCTTTTGGTATTTTTTCAGAATGCGGAGCGGCGTTCACCAGCAAACTGGAAGGAATGTTCAAAGATATGGAGCTTTCAAAAGACATCATGGTGCAGTTCAAACAGGTGAGAACAATGCTATGTGCATGTAATGTGTGCATCTGAAAGGTATAATTAATTGTTTTAACAGCAGAGATCGATTGGAAGTGTGTAATGACATTCATTTAAGTTATTCTCCAGTGATTAGCTCTTCATTAAGCATAGAGCCATGAACAGAACAGTCTAGATGCTGGTTGTGTAAAGTCAGCAGGTAGAAGGCTGGGCCTCTCAGTGGAATCGTCAGGCTCATCCTGAAGGACAAGGTGGTAATTGAGGAGCACGATACGTTTCACAATTAGAGATCTGTAAAGATCTGATCGGAGCATTCCTAGTAATATACACACAGACTAAAACATTCCATCCTGATCATTAAAGTTAAACACTGACTTAACCTCACACTAATTTTAACCTCAACATGACACAACAGACTGGCCAATCAAATACATGCAGCCACACATTTGTTGTAAATTACTATTTATCTGCCAGTCATTGTGATAGTGGATAAAATAACACATCACTAACTTAAAAGTTATAAAATCTTTCCTCCATTGTATCCTCCACTGAAACGTTTTCACAAACACAGCCCCCTGCTGTTTTTTAACACTGCCGTTTTCAATGTGAACATCTGTTGACCGATCAGGTTTCTTGTAGTGAAAAAAAGAATTGGTTTTGTCTGTGAGGTGACAGGTGGATATCACGTCTCATTTGTGTTTCTTTAGTATATGCAGTGCCAAAACATTCCCGGCAACATTGAGCTGACGGTGAACATCCTCACTATGGGTTACTGGCCAACATATGTCCCGATGGAAGTACACCTGCCCCCTGAGGTTAGAGCTGAGCAAATATTTAAATTTTCATATCATGCTGTTTTTTATAACCTGCTACGCAATAAACATACTGAGTGTTGCTTTGTAACACATCTGTTATCTTTGTCCAGATGGTGCGACTGCAAGAGATCTTCAAGACCTTCTACCTGGGCAAACACAGTGGCAGGAAGCTCCAGTGGCAATCAACACTAGGACATTGTGTCTTAAAAGCAGAATTTAAAGAGGTGGAGGGCTGATTTCCAGGACTAATGTGACTTGTTCTGCTTCCTCAACATAGAAAGCTAAAGGCTAATTGCACTCTTTTTTTTTTCTTTCTTTTCTCTGATTTTTCTCATATCAGGGCAAGAAGGAGCTGCAAGTGTCACTTTTCCAAACTCTTGTGTTACTGATGTTTAATGAAGGAGAGGAGTTCACTCTGGAGGAGATCAAACTGGCAACAGGAATAGGTTTGTATGATCACATCAGCGTCACTTTGATTTAATGATGAAGAAATGGGCTTGTCTCATGGTTTAGATTTAGCCCAGCTGCTCTAAAACACTGTTTGTGTGCTGCACGGTTTACAGAGGACAGTGAACTGCGTCGGACTCTGCAGTCCCTCGCCTGTGGAAAAGCACGCGTTCTCACCAAAATTCCCAAAAGCAAAGACGTGGAGGATGGGGACAAGTTTTCTTGCAACGATGACTTCAAACACAAGCTCTTCAGGATCAAAATCAACCAGATCCAGATGAAAGAAACGGTATAACTGTGTTCTTACACTCATTACCGTACCTCAGGGTCATGATATTTGACAGTTGTGCTTTAACGGATTATTATTCCCACAGGTGGAGGAGCAAGCCAGTACCACAGAACGGGTCTTTCAGGATCGGCAGTATCAGATTGATGCTGCGATTGTGCGGATCATGAAGATGAGGAAGACTCTGAGCCATAATCTTTTGATGTCCGAGGTGTACAACCAGCTCAAGTTCCCTGTCAAGGTGATTAATGCAATCATGATTCTTTTTTAACTACAGCATGTTCTTACTGGGACATATTAGAGTTGAAAATAAGTTTAGTGCTCTCTGGTGGACAGATTGTGAAGTGGAGAAACTGTAAATATGCTTAAACATATTCCTATTGTTATTACTTATCAGCCAACAATAAGTATATTTCCTCTAATAAGCTCATATCAGATTTATGGTTCCAGCTCTAATGAGGGTTTCTATCACTATATTGCGCAGTTTTATTTGGCTCTGAGATATTATAATGGACATAATCACTATTTAATCATTTTATCATAAAATGTCAGCAATCAATCAACAAAATAATTGGCATATTAATTGTATTAAAAGTACCCATTTGAGGGTTTTTATATAATAAACCCATTGGTATTTCTCCATCTATAAACATACAATCTGTCTTGTGCACTAATTCATATCAACACCCTCTCTGTTAGTGAGGTATTGCTTCCATTAGCTAATAACACTGATCAAGTTCAAGTGGTATTGATTCAAGACCATTTACAATAATAAAATATAAATGTTTTTTTTTTTTTTACAAGCAGGGCTTTTATATCTAGCATGTCTCCCAGTGAAAGTGGGATGTACTATGAATCAGCTTTTCAGTGCTCAGTTCACACCTTAGTGTAAAAATAAATTGGAAGTGTTAGCATGTGCCTCATCTGGTAACTTCTGCCACCTTTTGTGTTTTTCTCTCTTTCAGCCTGCTGACTTGAAGAAGAGGATAGAGTCTCTTATTGACAGGGACTATATGGAGCGTGACAAAGAGAACCCCAACCAGTATAACTATGTGGCTTAGAGAAAGAAAAAGTGACAGAGAAAAAAGATGCAGACTGTCAAATCAGGCTGAAAGCTGATCCGACTGATCGGTCTCGTAAATCTTTTGCTCCAGTGGATGTTTACCATTATCATCTTCAACCCAGCGACCGACAAGTGAATGGATACTGCTCCACAGGATTTTTTGTCAGGGGTCTTGTGATCCTGTGGACTGCATGCCCATTGAAAAAAGAATATTGTCCATATTTCTCAGTGTCTCTGAGAGAATTGGGCGACCTTGGACAGAGGAGACACAAATATTGTTCTGTTTGCTTTTTTTTTTTTTTAAATGGAGGGAAAATATTTATTTTCAAACTTTAGATTTTTGTCCATAGTTTGAATCAATATGCTCTTTGTTATCAAATCACTTTTTTTTCCTTTTTGTTCACTCAGTATCCCAAGCAAATGCTGACACAACTAACAATGCTTAAATGTACCACAAGTTGGAGAGAAAGAGGATCCAAAAAAAAAAAAAAAATTAAATGATGCTTGTTTCTTCAGTGTCAAATGTGGGACTATTGGACTAACCTTCATTGCAGAAAATTGAAAACTGAGTGATATTGGTGTCAAATGTGTGATCCTGCAGCAAAGTATTATAACCTTATGGCCATGTAGCTACCTGTCCAAGCTGTGATCATGAACACACAAAGTACAAAGCAGAATATGTGCCAAAAACAGGAGCACTTCTTTCGTTCTAGGGTGTATTCAAGCTGCTAAAAACAGTTGTACATGTATTTTAGTTTCTCCTATTTGTTTTGTTTCTTTGTACAGTACATACCTAACAATTGACATTTTAAACACCACCATCTGACAGCTTTTTAGTTTTTGTTAACCCTTAGAAAATTTACTAAAAGCACAATGGCACAGGAGTCCTTTCCTCACCTTCCCTCTCTTATCATACAACATACACACTATATTTGTGGCTGGACCACTGCAGGCCAGCCATATAAACACAAATGTCCCTGACTGACTAATGAGGTTACACAATGGTGCAATTTAATCAGTCAGTCAGCCAGTTATTCAACCCATTCATTTCTTGTATTCGTCAATTAAAAGCTCTCAAGTGTTTCATACACAGTCCAGCCATATACTAGGTTTTGACCTAGTTTTGTTTTTTTTGTAAATGTCCCTGTGGGGCTTGTAGACTTTGCTGAAAGTGAGGAGAATTGAGTGTGTCTCAACTTTTGAGTGTTAACAGAGGAAAAAACAAAACAAAACATGATTGATTAGACAAGCCCTTGTTTGTATGAGTCTGTTAGGTTTATTGCTTCAGATTAAAATAACTGTTTCAATCGGGGTTTTTCTTTCTTTGATCAGTGGTTTCTCAACAGTTTTCATTGGTGTCTTTGTTTTTTTTTATATAGCAAACCAATGTTAGGTATTTATTGCGTTTAAAATGTACTATATAGGACAATAATTAACTGTGTTTGTGAGGGGTGGGGGGGCCTAAAGATAGATTACAGTCCACCACACCTCCTCTGGTCTGACACATAGGTCTCTGTCATATGACTTCCATTTCCTGGTACAGCGGCTCAGCTTCACCTCAAACACCGTTGAGTGAGCGTCTCTGTCCGGCTTTCTCTTCTCTCTGGTGTCTGGCTCTCTAAAGAACTATCAGGCGATCATGTCCCGATATGCTGCATTTGTGTTATTCCTTGCACTGGGAATTGGTACGTATATTTATATTGAATAATATTTAAACTAAGAAAAATTAAGACCAAATAAAATCTCGATTCTGCGAAGTGACGTGATTAAACTTCTAGGGCCTGGTTCTGCTGAGCTCAGGCTTTATGCTGCTGACTGGAGATATTTAAATATATTTTGTGCTTATAGCTTGGTTGTCAGTCTTATTTAATCACAATGACACATATGTGTCATTTTTTGGAGGTGAATCAACTGCAGAGGCCTTGAATAACCAAAACCATCATCAGCTGTTCACTTGGAAGAGTCGTGATGTTTTGCTAATGTGGTTAGCTTGGTGCTAATTGTTACCTACGTCAACAACACCGCTGAGCAGCAGCTAAACCGCCGAGTCAATCTTAAAACATTGCATTCGTTTACATTGTGTTTTATTTTTCTTGCAAACACTTGGCAATTAAAGTATATCTAGAAAATTACTGCGGAATTATCAAAATGTTTGGACATATACTGATCATATATAACGTTAGCCGTATGTGATATAATGTGTTGACAACGGTAGCTAACTGCGTTAGCTTTCTATTAGGGTCATTTAAAAACTAAAGTTTGATTTTATAATAAATCCAAGCTTGTGTGAGTGATGGCAGCTCATAAACACACATAAAACAACAAGGTATTCAAAATATAAAGGGCGTTTATAGCCCTGTAGGTACAATGTAAGATGATTCAACGCTGTGTTAGCCGGCTAATAGAGTTAGCAACTTTTGGAGGTTTACAGTAAGTTAGCACGTGACTACACAGCAACGGCAAGTTACCGTCATGTGATGTACCGTTAAATTAACGTTACTGGATGTACTGTACGACCGTTTGATTTTACCGATACATTAGCGTCACTGGATACACCGTAACGTTGCGTAATTTAACCATCAACACTACTTGATTTATCCGCCAGTGAAACAAACGGAGATCAATCACATTAAAAAGCAAACATCACTTTCCTTTCAGATAAACGTTTCTAATGCGGAATGCGCTGTAATATCTGATGTTGATGTATTTGAACCGCTTTAAAGGACAGATTCACAGTGTTTCATATCTAAAGCAACAGTCAGACTCCAAATAAACCCTGATCATAGTTTTTCTTGCTGTAATCATTCCTCCTGTTCACTGACCACGAGTAGATTCCTTCATTAATGTAACGTTACTTACAATATAAACAATGAAATCCACTAGCCTCCTTTTGTGCGAAAATGGAAGTAACTAAGGACATTTGACTTAAGTACTGTTGTTCACAACCTGGCTACTGCATTTATTTAACAACAATAGTTATTTTTCAAGTGAAGATTTGTTACAATGGCTAATATAACGAGCTTTTAAATTAAACTTATTGTTAAAGATGAAACCAGCGGTTCCAGCCCTTTCAGCTTTTGATATACAGAAAGCAGTGTGTAGTCCTGTCGTATTTCATATGTCTGAGCTATTAACAGTTCAACCAAATACTGATTTTTCCCTTTAAATTTCACACATGGTTTCATTTCAGTTAATGTTCAAATGAATAAATNTTTCAGCTTTTGATATACAGAAAGCAGTGTGTAGTCCTGTCGCATTTCATATGTCTGAGCTATTAACAGCTCAACCAAATACTGATTTTTCCCTTTAAATTTCACACATGGTTTCATTTCAGTTAATGTTCAAATGAATAAATGTAACCAAAAATCACAGATCAGAGAAAAATCCAAAAACTCAAAACAGATTTATCTATCAGATCTATATTTTTCTTCTTCCCTCTTCCATTAACCATCTCACAACCCCTCAGATTTATCTCATGACCCTTTGGAGGGGGCGTGCCCCCTAGGGTGGGAACCACTAGATTAAAGTATCTGCATATATATTTTATATCCAGTAAGGTCATAGTTTATATACGTTTTGAAGTAGTATTTTGGCATTACTGTGGTGCTTTACCTAAGTAAAGGATCTGTATACTTCTCCTAGCACCGCTTAAAAGTTTATATATGAGGCTATTTATCTGACTGTAAATGTGGCCGATATCTGATTTGGTATGAGCAGCTCACAGTGCTTATGCCTCATATAAACTTCAGATAAACCTTAAAATGTTTGTGCACAAAATTAACAAGTGAACCTGCTGTAATTTACATTGAATGTACATTTGAAGTTTTAATAGCCAGTATGAACATTATGAATGATTACAGTGAGGAAAATCTGCGTCACCGTTCATTTGAACACCTGACTGTTTTATAAGATAAACTTGAAAAATTGTGCACCCTTCCTCAAGTTAGTCTCCACTGCATACAGCCTTACAGCCAATATATTCGACCCATAATGTTCTGTGACCTGATTAAGAATTTCAAATATTTTGCTGCTGTAAATGTTCTTATCATACCTTATCTCATGTCTCTTATTTCTATATGTTTACATTTTTGGTCTCACCAAAATGGTGCCCCTGTTGTATTGAGTCACACATCTTGATCTTAACTTACCGAGACCAAATACTGTCAGACAAGGTGATAGTGCTCAATGGACCTGTACAGGTTGTGTTCTGACTAAACCTGGCAGTCCTATAAAAAGAAGGTATTTTTATAGCTTAGGTCATCCGTTTGAATCGTAATGGGTGCTTGATAAGCTTGTGTTACCTGCGGATTGTAGCAGTCAGCTACTGAGTTGATTGCAAAACATAATGTTCAAATCCAAGTGTAGTTAATCCAAGTGGACTTTGACCTGTCTTCTGTTAAATTGTATACAGATCCCTAGCACCAGGGGAAAGGTGCATGGCTCTGTTTCTAGTACTTGAAGTATGGAGTAAACAGTCTTCTAACAATGTTAGTAATAGTTGTGTTTTCTTTGTTTTTGCTTCAATGCTTTGCTTTGGTTTATTGGAACAAATAGACTTCACATGAAGTTTTACTTGTTGCAGCTATATTTTAAGGAGTAAAAGAGTAACATACTAAATTCTAGCTTGAACTAACTCTTGATAATAATTCAGAATAAATTCCGTAATTTCTTTTCTTTTCAGAAATCCATCTGTCACGTGGTATTGAGGTGTCGGTCAAGGACAAAGATGGCAAGTTATGCCTTTATGCAAATCTAATGGTCAACTTATCAGTTTCATATGAAGTCACTGGCAACAAGGTGGGTGTCTACTCTTAGTCACACAATCCTCTACTCTGATTGACTTGTGTGTTTGTGTTTGGTACTGTACACTGCATGTACTAATGTGACATAGCAGTGCTGCAGTTTCCCGACCACATCTGTGGTGTGATAGTCAAACTGCTCTTCTGGGAAGAATATGTCACCATGAAAAGGAAATTGTGGAAAAGGAATAAGGGCAGTCACTACAAAGCAAACACATATTCTTGCTATTCAGCATTTCAGTTCACGAGTTGTCCTGGTTCATATCCTGTACTTGTTTTGTCCTGTCCTTTGACCAGTGAATTAACGTGCTGCAGAGAGACAGTCACAGAAATGAATGCAATCTTAACACATTTTTATTTTTCTTAATAATTCTTTTCTACTGAAATGAATTTATGATATCAGCTGTCTAACATATTTAGGCCAGTGTGATCTTAAGAGGGTTTCCCCTATTAAGATGACAGTTATGAAAGAATTTGTTGGTTGATGTTTTGATAGTTAAACATTTATTAGACTATTAGACATGTCATGCACATCAGATAAACAAATACTTTTGTATTCTGCCTCTTGCCTGTTCTATGGGAGATGTGTTGCACATATAAAAACTGTACTTAATACATTTTTATTGTGTCCGCACTGAACTAAAACTTTACTTTGGAGCATTTTTTTTCTATTGATCTGTCTTGCAAGTCTACATCATATACTCCTGTCTGACGAGGTCACTCTGCTCTCATTCTAGAATGAAACGGCTGAGATTGAACTTCCCAATGATGCCAAATTTGATGGAAGTACATGTGGTGAGATGAGCTCAGTGCTGTTGCTCAGTTTTGGAAAAGAACACTCCTGGAGTATGAATTTTTCCGGAAGTGACAAAATGTATCAGGTGGACTCCATCATGTTCTCCTACAATCTTGGCGACTCAACCTACTTCCCCAATTCTTCATCAAATGGTGACTTCTGCACCTCACAGTACAAGCAAAAATATACACATGGGCAAAAAGAGTCCTTCTGATGCTGATGTCTTTTTCTGTTTCTGTTTTGCATTTTAGAAACCGTTAATGTGACCGTGAAGCCTCACATTTCAAACATTGGCATGGACACCTGCTACTTGTGCAATAGTAAAGACATGATCCAGTCTGACTCGGTCAATCAGACACTCTGGAATGTGCTCATACAGGCTTTTGTCAGTAACGGCAGCAAGAGTGAAAACAGTGAGTGTAGATTTAGCTTCATGTCTCATCTTAGCTCTAATAATTATCTCCTGTCTCTATTGACGACCACCTCTCTCTGTTTTCTCTCTCTGTATAGACACCATTTGTTCTGCTGACTTACCCGCAACCACTGTTGCCCCAACCACTCCCACCACAACTAGCACAGCAGGTCCAAATACAACTACCACTGCCCCCCCCACTACCGCTATCCCGACCACCACCCCAACCCCTACCCTCCCCCCGCCCATCACCGGGAACTACAGCATCAAGTCAGATGTGAACAGCACAGCCTGCCTGTTGGCCAGCTTCGGCCTGCGGATCGGTTTCAAGCAGGGAGACGTATGTTCATAAACACAATTAATCCCTTTGTTTTATACACAGTTGATCTTTGTGTCCCTTTCTTATTTGCTTCACTTTACTTCCAACTGATTTAGAAATATCAGGAGATGAACTTGGATCCTAATGGGACTGTGGCCTCTGGATCATGTGGGGACAACAGCAGTGAGCTGCTGCTGACATCTAACACAATGACCATCATGTTAACCTTTGCCAATGTAAGCCCTCATCAGCATGTTAGATATATCTTTTTGATACACTGGTTTTAATTGTTTTCCTTTTTTAATTTTAATGGGTGCACTGTTTCTTAGAAAGCCAGGGAACAAGAGCTACCTTGTTTCACAATCATAACATAGCCAAAATATGCCACATTTTATCCAGCTCACACGTTGGAAGTGCCCGTACATGCATTTCTAACATTCAGAATCAACTACTAAAGGGAACTTTCTTCTGTCTCTCACAACATGACTGCAACAAAAGGTCTTAGTTTGGTCCAACTAGCAGAGTCTTCAAGATCTAAGAAGTTGGATCATTTAATTATGTCTTTGTATTGGTTACCAATTCAAGCAAGAGCTGAAAATCCTTCACCTTCTTCAGAAAGCTTTAAACGGATGGGTGAAAGCTTTAAATGGATTTGTATATCCTGGGAAATCAAATCACCACCTGTTTTCCTGTTTGATATTTTTACACGTTAAGTTGTCCATCCATTCAAATGATGATGCATCATCTACATGTGCTCTGTCAGAATGAATCAGCTTTTTTGGTCAAATATGTGAACACGTAAAAGAAAAATACTTTTAATTCACAACAAATATTATACAAGTCTGAACAGAAATGAATGCAAACTGCATTGGCAAAAGCATACAACTGCAGTATTTCTACTTTTTTACTTAATATAATTTGCTAGGAGGTGAAGAGCACTTTAAATGCACTGACATTTACAGGTTGTTTTAAAACTGCTGAAAGGTTATTGGTTATTATAACAATACATACACTGAGATCAGCTTTACACCACTTTTTATCCTATTAATGTGTTTATTTTTCACTGAAATACAAAATGCTACCTTTTTGTAGCTCAGGTCACTTAATTAGATGGATAACAAACAGCCTCAAACTATTATATAAGTTCAAGATGCAAAATGAAATGTGAAATGTACACTGACTGTATTGCTCATCACTTTGAATTGAGAAGGGTAATATTTTAATCCTGGATGCCTTTGGTAGTTTATAAAGGCTGCTGGGGTTGGTTTAAGATGCAAAATATCATATTCACAATAAATTCCTGTGATGCATAATTTTTTTTCTTCTAACAGGACTCAAAGAAATTCCGCCTTCATGCTCTGAACATCACCGCAAAACCAAGCTCCGGTAAGTATAGGTATCACATCTACCCACATACACCAGACACCAAGATGTTGTCTTTACATCTATGTATTTCTTTCCAGGTGTTGTGTTTATTGGCGCAAACAGCAATCTGAGTCTGTGGGAAGCTGCTGTTGGCAGCTCCTACATGTGCAATAAAGAGCAGAACTACACCATCAACAGCCTGCTCTCCATCTTCACCTACAACCTGCAAGTTCAGCCCTTTGGAGTGAAGAAGGGCGTTTTCAGTACAGGTAGGTTTTTCCTTCATGTGCCTCTGCCTTCACTACTGACTGTCCTGAACAAACAGTCTCATATTCAGAGTTTGAAAAATGTGCTAGTGACTCTAAAGGTTGACACGAGGAACCAAAGCAGGGTGCAAAATGATTTTTTATTTACCTGGTGAGTAAAACATACCAGACACTTGTATATTTTAATAGCATTTGTATGTTGGCTGGTGCTAATTTCTTGCCCTGAACATGCGTGCTCATATAGTTAGCTTTACCAATGTAAGAGCAGTATGTCATTTAAAAACTGATTTGAAAAAACAAAACATATAACAAAAAAGCATTTCAAATTTCCTTTTTAACAGCATAAACAAGCAGAGTTTGATAGTTTTTTTTAGTTGGTTAAATCAAAGGTGTTCCTTTCAGGACTTAATGAAAAAAAAAAAGTGTTTATATTTTGTCACAACTAATACCGTATTTTTTGGGCTATAAGGTGCACTTAAAATCATTTCATTTTCTCAAAAATCGACAGTGCGCCTTACAATCTGGTGCACGTCATATATTAATTCTGGTTGTGCTTACTGACCACATACCGATTTTACGTGGTACACGGCGCTCAAAAACCTGTCAAACTGTTTTAGCACGACTAAACTACGGAGCCGCATTGCTTGATGGATTAGTGGAGCATTACGGCTACCACAGTCAGGAGCCTCATGGAGTAACACATACTGTGCTTCAACATACCCGTAATATGATTGTTGAACTCACTCATTGTTCTGTATTTTATGTGTTACAACTGAACAATGTTGAGTTATTGTGAACGAGTTGAATAAAGTTCGACTTATCTAACGTGTTTTATTTCGCTTAATGCGCCTTATAATCCGGTGCACCTTATGTATGAAAATAGACATGTTTATTGATATTGTGCCTTATAACCTGGTGCGCTTTATAACCTGAAAAATACAGCATTAATATTTCATTAAGCTTATTAAGTAAGAGTTTTCTGAAATGTGCACTCCCTTCATGTAAACCAGATGTAAAAATAACCAGTTTGCCTTGGCAAACATCAGCCTCTCTGATAAAATATGTTTTTATTTGATTAAATTAAATGATTAAGATGACATGCAATGCACCATTTGATAATTAATTTGATGCTGCTCGGTATAATAACATACCACTGCCACTGACATACTTTGTCTGGAGCTAAAAATAAATTGCGGACAGCTGATTTCCAGATGAAGTCATGACTGGTGATCAGTTTTGCTTCATATCAAGTAAAAGATAAGTAGTTTGAATGAATTTGAATGATTCTCCCACTCTTTTGGGTTTGTCAACACAAGTAATTGGAAGAATTTTTAAGATGCTTGAAGAGGTGAAAGTTTATTAGTTTGCAAGGGGAAAAATAGAGTAATAATTCAAAAACATGGATACAATTTGGTGTCAGATTTTACCTGACCCTCAAATCATTAAAATAGACCATAACTTCTAACCAACTCATCCAGAGTTCAAGTCCAACTTCCTCATCACTTCAAATACCTCCTGCAGAAACTATTCACTTGTATTAAGGTCATTTGTCATCATCTGTCATATCAAACGTGTTCATTTATATGAGAAAGGTGTCATGTGACATGGTTGTGACATCAAATGTTGTACGTTGACACAGTTCCGCAGCTCGACTTTGCTGTTCTGCTGCTTCACCCTTTTTATCTTTCAGGATGTGTTTGTTTATCCACCTGTTGACTGACTCTCTTTTTATCTACAGCTCATGAATGTTCATTGGATGACACCAGCATCTTAATCCCAATCATTGTTGGCGCTGCGTTGGCTGGCTTGATTCTCATTGTAGTGATCGCTTATGTGATTGGTCGAAGAAAGACTTATGTTGGATATCAGACCCTTTAAATCCAGTCTGCAATCAATCATGAAATATCACGGGGTTCCCAAGCCTGGTCCTTGGGGTTCATGTGCAATCAAATTAATTGGCAAATAACAATTCAACAACTTAAACCTAAACTTGAGACATAGTTTCATAAGCAAAACTATTTTTTATTATCTGTTTGTATTGAAGCTTTTGGTTATCTTGAGACACAAAATGCACATCAAGCATTTTTGAATAGCAGCAGCGTGAGATATGTGTAAAAATGTAGAGATCTGAGGCTTGGTGTTCTCAAGGACCAAACTTGTGCACGCCCCATGTTTGTGTTTGTTTCTGGATGTCTTGTCTTTCCTTTTTCGTTGTTTTTGTTAATAGAGCAAGTGCAAGATCCTTACATACCTTTTTTTTTTAACTGTAATGAATCCCAATATAAAATGACTTTCTTTATTGAATCAGACTTCATACTCCTGTCAGTATGTTCAGTATACAGTACGTACAGTCCTTGTAGTTATACATATCTTTTAACATTGGATATGTTATCATTTCAGGATCTTGCAATTGCTCTGCAGACATTCCTTTTTTGTTTGCTTTTGTCATTATTTAATCTTTGTGCACATTTTAGTTTTTACTTCCTTTATGGTTTGGCTTTTCATCCCCTGCAGTTATTTTTATTATCAACATTTAAAAATGACAATTTTCCACAGAATTTCAGCTGAAAATTCTTCAGAAATTAAAGGAAGATAGTTGAGCAGCTTTCTTTCTTTGCTCGTCATTAACAAGGATGAAGATCTACTCCATTTAGAAAGTTGTTAAAGGAAATGTGCTTCAGCCCATGTTTGCCCCTGTAGAGCAGGAGAAACATTTCAATTCATGTTCTGATTATGTGGCTCCAATCATGTTAAGAATGTGAAATCAAAATGTCTGTCGTTTGAACGTCAATAGAGATTTTGATAATGTCAAGCAGTAAAAGTCCAGGTGGTAGTAATAACACTAATGATGCTGCTATTGCTGGTGTTATTGATTACACCTGTGCTTCTCCTGCTAATATCAATGTCGGCTGTTTTTAAAAAGGTCTTCTACACTTGCACAAGTTCAAGTCAGAGAATAAATCTGAATTTAAATAAGATCCTACAGAAAACATTTTGGCATTAGGTTTAGAAAAGGGACAGTACTCTTATGTAGATATTCACTGTCAGCGATCTGATATGATGGATATTTACATGTAAATGCACTAAAGCGCTCTTTACATTTTTTTCATATTTGTGTTGAAACTGTCGCATGATTTCACCTGTGTATAGGCCTGGGCTTGGCCTGTTCTCTGAAAGTTAGATTGAAAAATCAGATTATGTATCAGTTAATCTATTATTCGTCAATATCAAATAATTGAAATGTAAGATCAGATCAGATTCAGGTAGTACGCCAAACCAGAGAGAGGAGCACAGTCAAAGCAGCACACATTAAAATCTGTCAGGCTAAATATTAATAGACAAAATATGATCCAAGTCGTCTGTGTGTTTCTTTAGTTTAATGTAGGAGACCATTCTCACACTGAGGGGGCTTTCACATCTCTTTGGTTCAGTTTAAGTGAACTCTGGTTCAGTTCATTTTGACTGGTGTGAAACCTGTTAATCAATCTCCAGTTGGACTGAGATCATCTAAAAAAATAACATGCCAGACCAAACGTGATTTTAAGTGTGAAATTAAAAGTGGCTATTAAATCCATCTGCTGATTATGAACTGTTTAGGAAGCAATCTTTAGGTGATCTACTCTGGGTTTAGAGTGTGGAGATTTTGCCTGATACACAAGAGACTTAGACTAGAGTTCAACCAGAAGTGTTGAACTCTCTTCCTATAAGGACAAAATGACTTTATTTTGGTCCTGTTTCTGTCGGTCGTTCTTTACAATGGGACGGTCAAAGTCTAATTGACTAATGATGCTCATATTCAAGTTGTTTATGAGCTCTTTGATACCAGAGAACTTAGATAAACACAAACTTCAGTATTGTGTCTATGACTGGCTGTCAGTCACGAAAAATTAATTGCCTGTGAGTCCATTTGACTTCATGGCTACAGTTCTCCATTTGTTAGAAATATGACAGTGGGAACATGAACCTGACCAGAGCTAAAAGACAAACGGGTTTTTGTTTTTTTTTCCTCTCGTCCAATCCAAATAAACCAAACCACTGATGTGAAAGCACCTTAAGATGTTTAAGTCAGGGAGCTGGTGCAGGGTTGCAGTGAAACAGTATCCAGGATGGAGGCAAGCCCAAGAATGTGTATTTTTGTAAGGATAGTAAACCAATGTGACATGTTAGTTGCTGTGTGGTGTTGCATACTTCTAGTGGAGTGTCATGTACTGTTTGCCTCGTTCCAACCGGAGCAACGCAGGCATTTACATGAACATCATTCAAATTATTTGCATTCATAAATTGCTCAGAAAATTTTGCTTCCCCAGGACATTGTACATGTGTATGAATAATGGCTTTTAAATCAAAAGCAGGCTTGTGATTGCCACTGTCTTGTTCATTTCAGCTTTGTAAAAACTTATTGCCTTAATTATAAAGATGGTTTTGCGGCACTAGTATAAATATAAATGCACGTTAGACATTTTTGTCAAAGTTCATCTCAATAAATCATCCAGTAGGTGTATCACCATGACAACTGTGCCTTTAGTTTAAAAAAAATTTATATTTCAATAACTCATTAATACTGATGATAATTTGTTTTGGACCATTGTTTAATTCCCCTTGAGATGTGGAGAACATTGCACATGTTCAGCAAAGGGAAATTGGTGCTGCAAGACCATCTTCTTCCAGATCAGTTCATGTGTGATATTGTGGATACAAATGACTGCTGATTTCATCTCCATTATCATGCGCTGATGGTTATTATAAATTTGGATTTCAAATACTGTGTGTCAGACTGAGTGGAGCTTTTTAGCATTTTTGACATTGATGAAAATAAAAAATGTGTTGTCCTGGACATTGGAGTAAATGTTTATTCATTTGTTAAAAGAAAAACTCTTCATGCACCAAATACTTGGTTGGCGGGCTACTTCTCTTTTTCTGCTGCCCATGCATTAACTATTCTTTTTTTTTTTTTTCTTTTTTTTTACTTTTTTTAATACTCCTGTTCAGCCTATAAGACATTCACCTCTCTGCTCTCTTCACTCTCGTCTAGCTGAGGATTGCCAGGGTGATGCGGAGAGCTTCCTTGTTCCCATAGCTGTCGGAGTGGCCCTGCTTGTTCTCATTCTTATCGTTCTGCTGGCCTATTTCATCGGAAGAAAGAGAAACATGGCCAGCGGCTATGAGTCTTTCTAGTTTCAGTCAGTCAGTGAATCGCTGCCTGTTTTGGCTTTCTGCTTGATTTTGAAAATTTACCAGTGTGATATTGCATTAATGTTTCTATGTAGTCTTCAGTGCTGTTGACTGCCTGACAAAGATTTTGGGAAATAGTTATTCACTTTCTTGCCAAATCATAATACTGATACCACTCACATGTTTGAATCAGCACCCAGTTAAATTAGCACAAAGACTGGAAACGGATGGAAAGAACTGGCTTCACTCAGTTCAAAGGTTTTAAGTAGTCTGTATAATAATATTTATATAATAATGTGAACTGAGATTTCAGACACAATTTTACTACATTGCTGACAGGTTTAGGTTGGCACGGTCGTAATTTTTAGCATCTAGAAAATGACTTGTTGCTTTTGGGGATTGTATGCCCTAGACAACTTCTTTCATCCCATATTAGTCATTTTTGAAGGTGTTACAGCATACATTTGCACACTCAATTCAAACACTACTATAAAAAGGTGAATATGGCGCACTATTTAGCAAAAAGATGATTTTGGACACAGCCCATAAAAATATAGTGGGTCATATAACCAACTCATAAATGTGCTAGTATTGTTTTTACACTGTTTATACAGATATGACTTGCTAATTAGTTAGCCTTAAAAAGCTTCTAGGTAGAGTTTCTTACTTTTGGACAAAGCCAGGCTACCTGTGTTTTCATTCTTTAGGCTAAGCTAACTATATATTTAATGTGCGGCCTTCCTGTCATCTTACTGAGCAAATAAGTGTACAGTATTTCCCAAATGATCAAATTATTCCTTTTTAAGAATTTTTCACATGGGTGATTTCCTTAATGCGCTTTTCAAATATTTTATGACTCTTTGTTCGACGTAATTTTGATTCTCTTTGTGGAAATGTGGTCATTTTCTAGGTTCAGGTCTAATTTCTTGCCGCTTCTGCTTCATCTCTAACCCTTTTAAGTCTTGATCCTTCTCGTTTTCTGCCGTCTAAACCACTAACCTGCTGTCTCTCTGTCTGTCTTCCTGTCTGTCAGCCGAGGAATGCTTCCTGGACTCTGATTTGAGCTTTTTGGTGCCCATTGCAGTGGGCGTGGCACTCAGCTTCCTAATCATCCTTGTGCTTATCTCTTACCTGATTGGCCGGAGGAAGAGTCGCACTGGCTACCAGTCCGTATAATCCAACACGACTGCTTCTGCCTCTCACCTTTGCAACCCTCACAGTTCTTTCAAAACAAAAACAAACACTCCTCCTGTAACAACCCCTCTCCTTCTGTTTCCTGTGAGGCAGCGTCACCCTGAAAAATAACCTTTATAGCTTATTTCTCGTACAGTTTCAAATTGATCCCTGCGACCTCCCCATTCCTGTCACCCCTCCCCTCAATGGTTTTATTTGTTTTGCTTCAATGCCAATGACTGAATTAAGTACCAAAACATTTATGATCGATATTGCATCATTTGATTATAGGTTGCATGTTTTAAAAATCAAATTTATGGCTGCGAGTAGCCGTCCACCTCCTCCCCAGATAGCACCCTCTTCCTCTTCCACCTCCTCTCCCTCCGCAAGAGGCTTTTTCCTCTCAGTTTCTGTGCTGTACAATAGTATATGTGTAAATTAATCTCTTGTATAGAATGAATGACGCTGATTTTTGATGACTTGAATGTACGAGCAAGCTAATAGATCCACTGTTGTCATTTATACCAGAAACCATTGTTTTTTTAACCCTTATTTACCATTTAAATTAACAGCTAAATGAAATCTCACATTTACTCACTTAATTGTAGCTTGATGAAAGGGACACTAACTTATGAAGACACTTTACCTAGCACTGGGACCAGTTTTTTTTTTCTGGAAATGTGTAATGTTAGACATATATATTTCTGTCGTACATGTCAGGAGGATGGAAGATTTCTTTTTCCTTTTAATTGTACATTTATTTTAAAAAAGATTAACATTTGTATTTTGTTGACTTAATTGTTTTCACCTTGTAAATTCTGTGTTATTTCAAAACTGTGACAGATGCGTCACACTACGTTTGTATCCAGGATTAAATTTGGTTGAATGTATATAAATCGGACAACTGGTAAGAGTAAGAATCACACATTCCCCTACTATGTGATAGCACAGAAATATCAACAGCATGACAGTATGAAGGCCATGAGTAACATCTCCCCCCGCTGGTCTTATTTAACACCATTTTATAGACGTCATCCTCAGTTCTCTACGTTTGGTCACTCCCCTCTGACAGTTTGTGCCTTTCTGTTGTGCACCTCTTGAGTTGCTTGCTTGAAGCTTGTCTCCATCTGATGAAGAATGTGATGTGATGAGCTTGTTTAACACAAGTGGGGAACAAATTAAATAAAGTTTCGTTCTTGTTTTGTATCTCTGTGGAGGCTTTTCTATCAGTAGTGTGTGTCCAGCTTCTATTGACCAGCCGCTTTGCGTCGAGTCTTTTGACTAGATTGAATTCAAAGGTTAACGGTTGTAAACTGAACATTCACACCAATGCATGAACTGCAGCGCCTGCTAAAACTGCGTCTTTGACTTTGACCAATGATGTGCTTTTTATATCCTGTTATGGTGCACAGAAGCATGACTCCCAGCCGCAGCTATAATGGGCATGCGTGCAGATATGCAAGTTGACCCTTAGGTCACATCAGATCATGTAGGGCTAACTAATGACTACAGCAAGTTTAAAGACGCACTTATACTTGGTGTTTTGTCAACATTTACTTCCCTTCATCACTGGTTTTGGTCTGTATGTGTAGAAATGATAATTGCAAAATTATTTGTATTCTTGATGTATACAGTACTATGCAAAAGTTCTAGACACTAAAGTAGAAAAGGGAT
>JANJYP010007740.1:0-17128 GCA_024605115.1 Rastrelliger brachysoma | reverse complement strand
ACATTCCTATCACATCTGGCCCGCTGCCTGTGGGCGTCAGCAGAGGTGGACAAGAAGACGAAGAGGAGGACGAGGGTGACTCACAGGAGTCATTCATACTTGTCTGACTCCCTGTAAATAAATAGAAGAGAAGAGAATTTTAGATGCTGTTCACTGAACTATGTTAACAACTACATATATTGTCTCCTTAGCAGAGAGGAGCAGCAAGCCGCTAAGAAAACACATCACATGCAGCATTTCATCATGATGACCACCAGGTGGAAGCAAAGAGCTACTTTCTCAGTATAAAAGCAATAAACAACATTCCTTTGCCCTTAACTGATTCCAAACAATCAAAGACAGTTTTCAATCAGTTTTCATGGACACTTAAGATTTTCGTACTTTAAAAAGGGGCAGAGTGGGGCAGAGTGATACATTATTAATATAAATACATTTATATGGTCACATACATAAACACTTTTTGGTATGCACATAACCAAATATAATTCTGGGCTCATAAGAAATACTTGACTAAGTCAGAGCACTGAATTTTCCAGAATATACCTTAGTGACACAGATGATTTTCTGCCTACATGATTTCATGTCAAATACACCATACTGAATACATACACACATCAAAAAACATTGTTAGATATTATCAATACTATTACTGAATGCAAACTGTCAGTAATGGGAATCCTGGTTGAATAGTTTTTAAATAGCGCAGATTGTGCAAACCAATATTTAAAAAAAGTTAAACTACAGTTTCTATGTTCAGCAGATCTTCTGGAATCTCATTCAGGACATAATGTGAAAACATTTAACAAACTGACACATCAAACTGCATGAAGTCTATCAGTACAATCAGTACATGATCTTAACTACTTTCATCAATCAAACCATTGAGAAACTCTGTTACTCCAAAGCCAACATCCAGACATAAATGCCAATAGAGGAATCTAAAAGTGGAAATGTTATGTAACTTTCTACCCCTCCCCTTAAATCAGTTTCTTTAAGTGGGGCCACTATAGGGCTATACCTCACCCCACCCCCTTTAAGGCCCGATGCACCTTACTCAACTGACTTTCTTTCCCTATGACAGCACAAAATCCTCCCTAACTAGTCTTATACCTCCACACACAAACTCCTGACTGCTTTGTTATTAATATAGCAGGATTCAATTGAGCAAAAATTGAGATTTCCACGTGAAAGGAAGACCTTTAATTTCAAAAGACAACTACACAGTCCAATAAATGCTAATTGGGGATATTTCCTAACTAAAAGTGATCTGACAGAAAGCAAAATTAACAAACACTGTAACAAACACTTCATGGCAATTCTCAATCACAACCTAAGCCCCCATCAGGGAGAGATGGATACATAACAGCATAGTTACCTAACATCACAACACTGCAGCCTTACAAAAGACCACAGAATTTACATATTCTGAACAAAACCTCAAAGCTGGCAATCAGTACAGACTTACTATGTGGAAATAATACTCATCTAAAGAGTGCATTTTGTGGTCTAATTGGCACCAAAGCCTATCCTTGAGCAAAGAGGAAAACNCTATGTGGAAATAATACTCATCTAAAGAGTGCATTTTGTGGTGTAATTGGCACCAAAGCCTATCCTTGAGCAAAGAGGAAAATACTACATAGGTTTATCATTTATCATAGTAGGTCAAGCTGCAGTTTGGAGGAAAAACAGTACCAGCCTGAAGTAATATACAAGCAGCTATTACAGGAGTAAAGGCCATATAATGGTCAGGTAATATGAGGGCACATTCTCGCGCACTGTTCAGTTATGTTGTTTCTATATTCCACAATAACAGTGCCACCATAACATACATTAAAAAGTGCTTTCGTAGACACCCTGAGGAAGTCAAGCACTCCCATAATACAAAATCAGCAGGTCTAAACATCACTGTATCTTGTTGTGGATAACAACCATGTGCTACCTAGGCCAGAAAATATGCTCCTTTTCTCCTCACTGTATGAACCAGGTGTAATGTAACACTGGAACGAGGACCTGCAAACCCTCAGTACTCTTGTGGGTACATGGTTGCCTCTCCCTGCTTTTTGGGAAGCTCTGGAATGCAGGCTGCAAAGTAGATTTAGTGAGTTTTTCTCCACGTGTCTCAGTGCTCAGTGAGCAGACGGCTTTCTTTTTTGGGAGAAATGGTCAAATAAGTGATTACACGCATTTCAGGAGTTGTGCAGTAACATTCCTAAAAGGCCTGAAGCTGTTATGAAGGCAAAGCAAAACCTTGCTCCTTCTAAGATACCAAATGATAATATTATCTTAGGTGTTGTCCATTCAGTAGATGCAGTCCAGCAGATGTTGTTTGGGTTAATAGGAATTATTCACTCAACTTCAAAGTAGGAAGATATATTCCCCTTTTAAAGAGTTTAAACTTAATTTATTTTGTAAGTCTTCTTTCATGTTAAGATTTCATATACATCCAAATGCATGAGCCTTAATGCTGTATGTATTCTGAAAGTTTATGAACATGCACTTTGTGGCTGAACTAAAGGTCCTGCATCCACATACCCATAAAGTACAAAATGATTCCCTGGATATCAGCATCATTCATTCCTGATTAAATGTTCACTTTGAAGACCAGCAGCAGTGGGAACCTCTTCCTGTTGACTGGTCCGTCCCTCCCCCTCTCGGCTCCACCTACATGTCTACTGGCCCTGCCTTTAGTTCTCTCACTCCAGTACTCTCAGCCTCGGCACGTGTACTGACGCGTGCACATGGCTGTGGCGTGTGAAGTGGGGAGAGATTTAAAGACACGCAACCGCAAACACTCCACACACTCCTCTGCCTCTCTCTCTCTCTCCCAGTACTGTTTGGACATTGCTGCATATTAATAATTGGCATGAAGTGAATGCTGATTGTCTTGTACACTTTAGTACATTGCTCACATGCCAAACTAACCCAAACTGCTATGAAGTAAAATATCTGAGGACTCTCTTATTTTTTCTCCTCCTCCACATGTCTCCCTGCTCCCTCATACAGCTAAAAGACAAACTGAAACAGGTTTTAACCCTGCACTGTTCCACAATATGAAAAGTAATTTTCAGCTGTTTTTAAGCAGCCACTTCTCTGTCAAACTGAGCCATGTGTCTCTATTCTGCCTTCAGTTTGACTCTACAATACAGAAAAATGCTTGGTCACTATGGCATTTTTAAAAACCTCAGAGGAGAAATAAAATGCTGAATCACTAGCCCGTGGGAACATTATGACCATACCACACAAACACTGCAGTTCAACTTATGGTGAAGTGTAGGGTCTACTAGTCTCATATCAGTGGAAAAGGATAATTTGTCTCTTTCAGCATGTGAGCTGATATGGACAAGCCTTGAAGGAAGAACTATCCTTTGTATTTTTTTATTCTTGTTCAACTGTCCACGTATTCAGCAGAGCACAAAGAGGGTCCATGTCAAATGAACTCACCATGCAGACAGTCGTTTCCTCCTGTAAGACTCTGGGGCTGAGCCACTTCCAAACCAATGAGCGAAGGGGAAGAAGAGGAAGAGGGCGATGAGGATGAAGAGCCAGGTGGGGATGAGGGCGGCAGGCACTGGGAGCTCTGGTTGGGCACAGCTGACTGGGAGCTCTGTGAGGGGATCTGGGCTGAACTGGAACTGTTGTTGTTGTGCATGCTCCCCATTCCATTTTCGGTCAGAAACTCCTCCAAGTCCATGTACTGAAGCTGGAAGAGGCCCCCATCTGCAGGTAGGGTGCGATCCCACAAGAGAGGCCCCAAGAACTGGTTGAAACTTCCTCCTCCATTTGCACCACCACCTCCTCCACAGCCATTACTGCTATTGTTGTTGCCTATTCCACTACCATTCCTCATGGGGCACACTCCCAAGGAGTCCTCATCAAGGTCCAGAGATCTGTCTTTGTCTAACAGAGAGACAGAGAGAGACAGAGAGAGAAGATGATGATGATGAAGAATGACTTTAGCAGCTTTCAGGACACAATGAAATGGTTTTCTTAAGATATTTCAGTCCACGAGTTGGATGCTAACACCCCATATCTGTGAGGCACTCAATAGGGTGGCAGGTGTATCCATAAGATGCATCCAGTAAAATCTCTCTTTTATTCCCTCTCACAAACAAATACATACTCACAGATGGACCAGATGGTAGTTCAATTGTGGCATTAAGCAAAAGCCAAAACCAATTTGTTGTCATAACGTATGCGTAAGCTCCCTGAACAAATCTCACAATAACAGAAAATACAGTAAGCAACCAGAATGCATGCCTGTGCAGCATTAAAGCTAACATATTATCACTCATTGTAATCTGGATCCTAATTTGGCGTCACAGCCGTGATTATAATCCAGGTGACTACTCATCAGGTCATGGAAGAGTCATTGTGAATACGCGTGACTGTGCAGCAAGAAATTTTGAGCTATAAATTTATCACAAATTAAATGTTTGTTAAATAATTATGTTTGTATTGCAATGACAGCAGGAGTGGGTGGAAAGAGGGGTATGATTTATTCATGTTCAGTTAATGCATTATGTTGAAGATGCACTGGTGTCAGGTGGTGCACAGTCAACATAAACAACCTTTAATATAGCATGAAGCAATCCTTTAAACTTTGGCCTCACCTTTTACATCGCAAGGGCTTTTTAAACGCTGGTCTCCTTTCATGGGGTGCTGCAGGAGGGATTTCAGCCCTGCCATAGAGTTGAGGTGTCCCCCTGTTAGGGAACCTGCAGGCTGAGTACAACTTCCAAACTGTGGGCTCGCACCGGCAGGGAGGTCGGGGGTCGGAAGCTGAGAGAGCTGCCTGGACATCCTGGACCAGACGGGGTCGCAGATAGACACCTGGGGCACTTGAAGGGGCGAGGCAAACTAGCCGAAGTACCTACCAATAGGACAAGTATACTGGATGCCTGCAGGAGGGGTGGACGTGAGGAGGGTTGAGAAACGGTGGTGGTGGTGGTGGGGAGGAGGGAGGGTTAGAAAGAGAGAGAGTTTTGATAATGTCCGTGTAGAACCAACACTGTAATATATGAGTTTAGTATTAATGACGCAGTTTTATTACAACACTTTGACAACTTCAATAAAACAACAAATACACCATAATTACCTTTTAATGTGTAGTTAAAGCGGGATTCCTTATTTCGTTGAGGAAATATTTGCATCGAAGTCCATCGCAGTTGGATGTTGTTAAAAAGTGTTCTGCAGATCAAAGCTTTTATTCTCAGCGGACCAGTGTAGGAGGGACAGTCAGACCATCGGTGTGGGAATACTGTCCATAATAATAACAATAATAACCATAAAAAACGCAAATGCGTGAAAATAATAAAAACGCGGAGAGTTGCACGGACAGGAAAATGTTGGAATTAGAAGAAAAAAGTTGTATAAAAATATCCCGAGTTAATCCAGGTTATTAAAAAAGAGGATCCCAGTTGCAAACCGAGCCTCCGTCAAAACAAAACAACCCAAGTGTGTAGCTATAGGAAAAAAACACACACACATACACAGCGACGGGAGCGGTGGCTGTGTTGGTCAGATGACAAGTTGAATTGGTGTTTCTCCTCTCTTCTGTCGCGCTCTGCTGTCCGACGGGCGGAGGGAGGGAGGGGGTCGTTTCCTCTTTCTCTGTACTTTTTTTCTCGCATCCGGTGGATCCAAGTCACGGGCGCACGGGCTTGGGTCTGTTTGGGCCGCGCGACGTCCACGTCTGACCGTTCTCTCCCTCTCTCGCGCTCAGCTGGAACTGACACGGGCAGTTCACGTGACGTCACACCTGGCAGAACAAGCGAGCCGGGGCGCGAGAGAACGGGTAGCGTGTATGTGTGTGTGTTGTTGGGAGGGTAGCGGAGGGGAGGAGGGGCGGGGCTGCTTCTTACTGTTCTCTCGCTTTCGCGTATTATTTATGAGACACACCTACCCTCGTGCCACACCTCGAGGAGTGAGGGGTGTTTGTTTTGTCTGACAGGTACAAACCGATTTCTCTGGTTTGCCTATACAGCAATAATAATAACAATACCAATAACTGTGTCTTAAATATGACAGAAAGCAAACTCTCTTTACTCTAGTGAGGTCGTGCCATCACAAATAAACTAATTCAGTCAGTGCACGAGATTACTGGCTTAAAACTTTGTCCATCTCTCTTTAGAACATAGTTTGTCTTTCTGTAATAATCAGGTAGTGCAGCATGGCTTTTCCAGTTTCCTTGTAATCCACAGAAAACGTGAGTACGCCGTTTTTTCAGGCGAGAGGAACGCTTCAGCACGTTGCCTCCCGGCGTACAATAGCTGTTCCAACTCACGTGTATCAGGCACGCGGAGACCAGGCCAGTCCGCTCTCAGCTCGCGCTTCGATTGGGTTATAGAATGCGTTGCCCAGCCCACCGCGAGCACCTATTGGAGAGAATTAGGTCGAAGAACCCCGCCCGCGCGGATTCCCCGTGCATGCCACTGCCGCGTGAGAACAGTTCGAAACACAAAAAGCGCGAGGGCTGTCCGGTCTACAGTACAGATGCACAGCACATGCAAAACATCGCGCGCTGCAGGAATTCAGCTTTGTTGTTCTTTTCCTCCAGACATGAACATGCATAAGTGAATAATTGACGGACTTAAGTTAACTTAGTGTATTATTTGTAACCTGTATGTATATAATGTGTTAAAAGACTGTACTGTTAACACACAAGTAGGGGCTCAGTTGCCCTGTATTTTTAAATTAAATAAAATAATCCAATTGAAATTTTTATTGTAATCTCCAGCTGTGGGCCCCTAAAGATTGCAACCTTAATTCACCCCCCACCACCCTTGGGAGTACAGTAGGTATGAATCATCATTTTTCTTCAAGTTTCTTGGCAACACTGATCAACATTAATATCAAGCGAAATCAGCTTTAAAATGATTTAAATAATTAATTTAAATAAATTTCATATAAACCCATATAACTTGCATGCATCACAGACTGTTGAATCCCTTAACCACATACATTTCTGTACATTGTCAATTTATACTTAAACTCAACTGGTTATGGCTACTGTGTGATGCACAGCCATTTTGTTGTTAATTTTGTAGTCAATAGCAAACAGGCACATAATTCAGTCATACACACTCAGGCACACCAGTCCACCCCCTATCAGTGTAAAATCCATGTGACTGTCACACTCCTCCACACCAGGGCATGAGTACAGTATAAATGAGTTGTTTACTGCCATCTTGTGGAGCTGAAATAGGACTGAGTCATTTTACAGAGCCATTTATTTCAAGTATACTGAATATATAATGTAAATATTAATGACTGAAAACAATTAACCTAGAGTCATCTGACCAACAACTTGAGCAGCCCTAAGAATTGTGATAAAATGTATTGGTATATTGACTACATCCTTAAAATCCATTTAATCCACATAGTGATATCAAATTCACATAGGACATAAAGTTAAATATAATTGCCTTAATACGGACTTTGGTAACAGTTACAACTTACTTGTGTTTAATAACTAGCAGTTTGTACCATCTTGTACCATCATATTGCAGTCTGTAACTTTGAATGAGAAATGAAAGGGAAAACAAATTATTACACTTAAGGTTTATTCATTGCTGAAATATAATCAACTACTGACTTTTCAGTAAATAATGTGATAGAAATCTACTAAAACTATCATTTTTTTTCTTTAGAAGAAAAAAAAAACAAGGCTTGAAAAGGGGTATGAACATTTCATGTGAATAAAGTGACATGATGTACTTAAAACTTATTTTTCTTCAGAAGAAAAAAAAAGGCTTGACAGTAAGAATATGATTGCAACTCAGCAAAAAGAAAAGGAAGGTAGGAGTTAAATATAAGATTGGCATGAAGACTGATTGGGTTACACACATAAATACATGGAATATTACATTTGCCTCTATTATGATAGGTCCTTGACTTAAACACACCGTGAAGTACTGTAGAAATAATCACTGCTAAAAAGAGCATACAAATAACATGAGATAAACATGTGTTACAGTCCACTTGTTTAACCTGTTTTCAATCTCTTGGTATAAAAGCTAGGAATATCTCAAATAAATGAAGTAAAGTGAACATAACAAGCAAGGCTTTTGTAAGTTTCTTCATTTTGGCAGGAGAGGGATCCTTGTACTAATTACCAGCAACTTTGATGTTTTATCTATATGTGATTAAATCACTAAGGAATATAGAGCAACTTTCAAATCAAGTTTACACTACAAACTTCTGGGGATATACTGAATAAACCATCACATACTGTAGGAGTGATATCACCTCAGCAAAAAACTTGACCAGAGAACAAACATGCACTGACAAACTATCAACAAATGTCTTTGTCCCCATGTCCCTACTCCTAATAAATGCACTTTACATTTAAAAAAATCCTCAGAGCCTCTAAGTGAACAACAACAAGACAAAATACACAGCAGAGACGTTTATCATACAGCAAGAGGTGTAGCAGGGATTCTAGTTAGGATATGGGGAGGAGAGATACATTAGCAGGTCATTTCACCTAAACTTGTCTAGTTACTGCACAGTGTCAGCCAAGCATAGTGTCAATGCACTTAAGGGGTTAGTGATCCTATTGAAACAGTCACATCTTTGAAACACCTTCCAGTATAATCTGAAAGAATTTCTGGTGATATTTTATAGGATGCTCTACAGTAGTTGTTAACACACTCATTCTAATAATCAGCAGAGTAGATGTCAACATAGACACCAGGCAAAATCTCCTAAAGGCAACAGATGCCTTTTCAAGTCCCTTTTTTTCTCACCTTCCCATTTTAAAACAGAAATATCCCTCTTGTATGCCACTTTTCTGAGATACCATGATGCTCAGTATCTGTATGGTCCCTGTAGGTATGGCACCTCCTCTTCACCCTCTCGGGTCTGTCTCTCTCCTGGTCTCTTTGAAAGCTTCAGCCTGTTAGCATCTCCTCGCTGCAGTCCTTTAGCCCTGCGGCGGCAAGACACCTTGTGCCTGTGGAGAAGTGTAGCATTCCAGAAGCGAGCGGAGCAGCGTTGGCAGGAGAAAGTCCCTCTGGCACGATGGGAGGCCCGATGGATGAAGGCTGCCAAAGGCCTGTGAGACTGCTTCCCACATACACTGCACCTCAGTCGCTCCGGAGTGGTCAAGGCTTTTTGTGGGTGTTTTACTGCCATGTGGACTAACAGTCCCGCTTTGCGGGAAAACACAGAATTGGGGCATATAGGACAGCCAAAACGCTTCACAGGGACTTTTAGAGATGACAGGATCTGGACTTTCATTCCCCCAGTGTTGACAAGCTTATAACCACCACCACCTGATCCTCCTCCCCGCCTAATTGTCAAGCGAAGAGAGCCTTGTTTTTTATTCAATTGCCCTCTTATTGTACAACTTATCTTTCTCTTCCTTTTGATTCCATCAAATCTGCCTAAATCTTGGGATTCCCATTTATTTTCCCTCCGATCTCTCCTCTCTGACTTTTTTTTTCTTCTTGTGTCGTCTCATGTCATCGTGTGATAACTGGATGTTGCAGTCAAGGTTTTGGTGGGGCTGGGTACCGGACTGATGATGAGGATGATGGTGGGAGAGATGATGATGATGATGCAGATGATGATGTTCAGTGGAGGGCAGTTCCGTAAGGGGCTGGAACGGGGCTGTGGTGTGAAGCGTGCGGCTACGGGATCCTGCTGGATATATGTGCTCTCCTTTCACCCCGGCTGGGGAGTGTGGGTGCTGTGGAGGCATGATTGTAGAGTTTGGAGGCAGAGGCTGAGAGTAAGATGGGGCATTAGCAGCTGAAGTTTGGGCGGCTGCAGCATCATAAAAGAGAGGAGAATAACCAGCTGGTGGTGGTTGTGGGGGTGGCTGCTGTTGGCTATGAGTGACAACACTAAGACTTTGCCCTCCATGGCCTTCTGAGGAAGGAGCCATCTGTAGCAGGGCATTGGTGGCAGCCTCGCTCTCTGATGTGGACTGATTAACATCACTCCCACCTCTGTTGTCTCCAGACCCACTGCTGCCTTCTTGAGGGTTAGATGGTTCAGAGCGGGTTATCCCATGCTGTGATATCCTATGTCGAGTAAGGCTATTGGAGTAAGCAAATGCCTTCCCACATACCTCACAGCAGAAGAGCTTTTCACCCCCACCTTCATGTACCGTCTGATGATGGGCGGTCAGATGGAAGTGATGTCGGAATGACTTCCAACATATAGCACAGGTGTAAAGTCGAGGTGGAGGTGGGGCCTGGGGATGTGGCTGGGGTGGGGGCTGTGGCTGAGGGTTGGTATCTTGAGGCTTGACATCTTGAGGGTAGGAGTAATAGGAGGAGGTGCTTGGTGCTTGGTTCTGGCTCCTGTCTTGGGCCACGCTACATTGAGGATTTGGGTTAAAGCTGTTGAGGGTGTCTGCAGCTGGTGTTGTGGGCACCTCTTCCAGCTCCCCTTTCTGGTGGAGTTTACTGTGCCTCCTGAGGCTCTGGGAGTAACCAAACTCCTTTCCACAGATGGTGCACTTATAATTCTTTGCCCCAGAGTGAACTGTTTGATGCTTGCTGAGGTGAAAAGCCTCTCTGAAATATTTCCCACAAACAGTGCAGTGATGAGGCTTTTCTCCGGTGTGGATACGGTCATGCCTGCGTAGGGTCTCGCGACGTGCAAATCCCTTACCACAGACACTGCAGAGGTGAGTGCGAGGGAGACCGCTGGGCCCCATTCTTGGAGTGTATTGCCTGCGTTTGGGGGGCTGTCCTCCAGCTGTTGGATCTTTCTTTGCTCTGGGTTTGCGGGGACGTTTTGGCTTGGCAGCAGGATTCTGTGGGTTGCTGCTCATAGCTTCCTGATTCGTACCATTTCTGAAATTCTTATCCAAGCCAGATGTCGATGAAGGTGAGCCCAGAGGACCTAAACCAAGACCACCTAGTAGACCTCCTATGATGTCTCCCCTATCATCCCCTCTATTTCCACTGTTGCTAGCTGCTGTTATAGCAGATATTGCATTATTGACAGAGCTAGTGACATCATCCTCTGAGTCATCCAGTAGAGAAGATAGGGGCAGGTGGGGCTGTTGCTGCGGATGGTGGTGCTGGTTGTGGCTCTGTGAGTGTGGATGCAGTGTCGGGGCCAAGGGTGCCTTTCTCAGAGCTGGGCCCGCCATCCCACTTCCACAAGGGGAGGCACCAGAGTAGCATGGAGATGGGTTACCTTGAGAACGGTGATCATCATGGTAGCCTGTGTAACGATTCCGAGAGTAGTCAGTGGGGTATTTACCATCTGTTCTGTCCCTGTCATTTGAATTCCCTTCCCTTCCAGACTGAAACAGACCATCACATCCTAAACCTGATTTTGGTTCTCCTTCCCCCACAATGATTACACCATCTTCTTCCTCAGTTTTCCCATAAATTACCCCTCTATTGCTTTGATAAGTTCCCCCTCCTCCATTACCTCCTCCACCCCCTCCCCCGACTCTGTCCTCACCATCATTTCCTGTCTTGCTGCCCCGCTGTTTGGGTCCCCTACCTGGCTTGCCGCAGGTGCCTGAGGCAGCATGGTTGAGTAGAGAGGTGCTCTCACGGAAGGCACGACCACAGGCAGGACATCTGAATGGCTTTTCCTCATGTATCTTCTCATGGCGTGTCAGTGACTCTCTACGATTAAAAGCCCGAGAGCAGGTGGAGCAGCCATATGGGCGGGCTGAAGAGTGTAATACACCATGTTGCAGGAGGTGCCCTTTTTTCTTAAAGCCTTTGCCACACTCAGGGCAATGAAATATTTTGTCTGGGCTAGGACAAGAATTGGTTGAGGGTTGGGGAGTTTCTTGGGTCGAATGGGGAAGGCTTGGGTCAGACTGACTTTTAATGTGTATAGGATTTGGGCCAGTAGTGGCAGTTTTGCTAGTACCAGCTGTGGTTGGCTCATGCATGCGCATATGCCTGCGAAGGCTGGAAAGGTGAGGGAAGCTTTTGGCACACTCTCCACAGCTATACATGTGCTCTGTATCAGACTCTGTGGGGTTGGGTTGCATTGAGCTCTGGTTATCAGATTTAGAAAGGTGAGAATCATTAGTAACCAGTACTGAAGCAGCAGTGGAAGAGGGAGCAGAGGAGGAGGAAGAAACTACTGATGAGGATGAAGATGATGAGGCAAGAAGGGATGATGGATCTCCACCCATATTTGACATACCAACCCCACTCCCAATTAAAGCTGGGGGCTGACTGTGGCTAAGCCCTCCACTATTACTACTACCGCTAGGATTACTGTGGCTGTTGTGGCCATGACTGCTGCCGCCACCATTACTAGTACTATCAGATTTTCTCTGTGGCAAATAGCCAGCCATAGCTTTCTTCCGTCTACTGCTACTGCTACTACCAGTACTACTTCCACCTCCACTGCTTTCCCCTTTGCCATCATCCTTTGACAAAGATAAATGAAGTGGCAAAGGGAGAGGTAAACCTGCTTCCTGCTGCATCAGAGAAGCTATCTGATTTGATGAGAGTACAGGGATGCCCTGTAAGTCAAAGCCACCCAGCGATGAATGCTGGGAGCCTGGGTGGAGCGGGTGATGAGGATGAGAATGAGAGTGAGGATGAGATAGGGTGTGAGGTGGAAGCTGTTGCTGCTGGGGAGGCTGCTGTGGGGCCTGCTGTGGCTGGGAAGTGGAGTGGCTATGTGAGTGAGAAGAATGCAAAGCAGGAGGTGGAGCAAGACTAGTACTAGGCTCCCCACCTGTCTGACTTAAACCAATCCCTAAGTGGTTATGGGTTCCCTGTTGAACAAGGAATTGCTCTAAACTAGCATTGGCAGGCACCCCAGAAAGGAAATACTGATTAGCAGCTAACATGCAACTAAATTGTTGATGAAGGCTCCGTGCATCAGACTGGGCCCCAACCAACTGGTGTCCCAATGAGCTGACTGCACTGCTAGAAGGGTTGTTAGAGGTGGCCACAGAGGTTGAAGGGGAAGGAGAGGAAGAGGGGGGGGCAGGTGATACTTGGGGGACAGAAAGGCCGGGGTGCAGAGGAGGAGGGGGTGGAGGTGCTGATGTTACTAATCCTCCTAATCCCCCAGCACTCCCACTACTGCTACTTCCCCCGGCAAAGTGCTCAAAACGGCCTACACCTGGATGTAACTGCTCCTGTGCTAGTGCTGCCTCAGACGGGTGGAAAGAGCGCAGGAACTGTGGGTAGCCTGAAGAATGGCTTGAGCTGCTGCTGCTCATCTTGCTTGACTTTGAACGAGAGCTTTGAGATGAGGAAGGCTGTTGTTGTAAAGGTGGGGGAGGAGGGGCACTCATCTTGGCAAAAATGGAGGCAGAATCAGAAAAGGCGTTACCTCTAGACCCCTGCAGGGGGCCCAAGCCAAGTCCAGACAGAAGAGCTCCAGAAGACTCAGCCTGCTGCTGCTGCTGCTGCTGGAGTTGATGCTGGTGAAGTTGCACTTGCTGTTGATGCTGTAGTTGTCGATCTAAACCAAGGCCTTTGAACTGGTGGGCCTGGTGCCCACTTAACATCTCTATAATGTCCAAATTGTATTTTCCAAATTGGAACATTTCCCACTCACTGGCACATGGGGGTGCAGAGCCAAACCTCCAGCGCTAGGAGCGGCAACAATGATCCCACCACTGACTGGTGAAAGACAAACTTTACCCTAAAGGTGATGTTATGCTACCATTTCTTCCAGAACTACTTGAATGTCAGTTTGACTCTAAAGTTTGTCTTTCCAGACTGTACAGTTCAGCTGTTGTTACTCCCTCTTGATCATCCACTGCCCGTACTTTACTTCCAAAAGCAGTGGGGTAGCTGAGGAGATGATTTAAGATCAAAGGGTAAAGATGCCTTTTTAACAGATGAGTTCCAACTAATTTCAAAAATGCTTATAATAATTTTTGAGACGCAGTTCAAATGACAATCTTCTTGTTTCCTTTGAGAGTTACTGCATTGACATTTTCCTTCATCTAAGCAAGATTCCTCATCTGCATTCAGCCAAGAAGTTCCTATAGCTGAAACAACAAAGGTCAAAAAGGGAGAAAGGTCATAGAAAGAAACAGGAAAATCCTTTAGAGCAAATTTCACTTACTGTCCCTTCCTAAAAAGCAACATCTGACCCTATAACGAGGTGTCCAATCCATTCACGAAAATCTGTATATACATGAAATCCAGACTGTAACATTACAAAATATAAATTTATCTCTATGGTCCACTATAAGTGGAACAATCATTGACATGTAATTAGAATTCATTTCAAACAAGTGAGTCAGCCATCAGTAACATGATGACACAACACACAAGGGTTACCTTGTATCATTTCATCAACAATGCAAGGTACCCCTTTCAAGACATTTGTATTTTTTTGCCAGTTATGAGTAATAATAATACGGTGCATTTTAATATTTTTGTAATAACTTACCATGAAGTGGTTCTGCTGGATTGCAGCACAACTAGAATTGGTGAATGAATGTTCATTTTTACTATCATTAGATTCATATTTACTATATATAAATAAGTAAATATGAATTTAAGTCAAGCATAAAAGTTATTTTCTACATTTTTAAAGTCTTTGCCATAGCAGGCCCCTGCTACAAAGGTGTAAGTTACTGGTTTAATGGGGCAGAGGATGCTTATTTAACAGACCTACTTCAGACCCAATTTATTATCATATTATACACTGGCGCACCAACTCTTAACCTTTTACGCTGCTGCAGTCATGTAATTATCTCATACTGTATTTTATCTTCTAATTTTAGATTTGCAGTATAAATACAGTACATGCAGCTATCTCTAATAGTACCACAGAATACAGGATATATGTGGCAGTGTTGAATGAAAAAAAAAAAAAACAGTAACAGTAAAAAACAGAAAACAATGCACAATGCATTTTTCACCTTGCTCACAGTCATTAAAATTCATTTAAAGAAGTCCTTATACAGATATGTTGTTTCAGCCAGGTAAGACCAGTCCTAATGCAGTGTGGCTGTTATTCTTTGAAGACTGTTATGCTTTTCACTGTTTAGGGTCCTACAATTGTACAATGTTATATGAGAGGTAGAAGTAACAAAAATTAATTGATAAAAAATAGAGATGTAAAATAAAGAGGTAAAAATTGATGTTCAGTGAAAAACTAAAATTGCAAACAATCAAGTGATTTGATTAATATGAAGCCAATTTAATTAAAATTGAGCCACATTTATCATTCATAATATAAAGTTGCCATTTTATGTAAAGTGGCCTCAAGAAACAAAAAATAACTGGAAGAATGGAAGTGATGAAATGTATGTGGATTGAAAAATAAGGTTATAAATTGTGATTTTATTTTTAAATGTGACTGACATTTTTTTTCAAACATGCCTTGCTCTGATAATCAGCTGAGCTGTGTTAATCATTCATAAACCACCATTTAATGTTTGCATAAATTGTTGCCAATCAAAAGGGCCACTGACAAACTGATTGAGCTTTTGGCTCTCAGCTTGCTGGTGGTAACCACAGACACAGAAACTAGAGGGGGAGCCAAATCCAAATATAATATACATAAAAAGCACAAATGTTATTTTTTTCTCGCAGCTATTTATTACCAAGAAATATTTTCAAAATCATTTGTTTCTATAGTGTGGGAGACCAGGGCTCAACAACTAGAGTGGAAATCTTCCCTTGCAAAGTAGTTTATGGAAGTAAATTTATTTTATCACTTTGGTATCCTAAAATTGTGTAATTAAAACAAAATTAAGATTATTCCACCTTTTATTTGAATATATAAATAATATTGCTGCCAATCACTTTTATCAAATCAATCAATAATTAATTGTTACTCCAACCTTTGAGGCAACTGTCCTAAATTATAAATAGCAATTCTACATTGTGAATGATGAAATTAAAACAAAAATATGACGAAACATGGCCATTCTCTTCATTTCACAACTGTTTAATCAAACTCATCTTTAAATGAATCCNTTCTCTTCATTTCACAACTGTTTAATCAAACTCATCTTTTTAATCAAATCACTTTCTAACCCTACTTTTTAATTAACATGCATTTTCATCATCTCGATTATAATCAGTTAATTTTTGTTACTTCCACCGTTCATAGTTGGAGCCCTCAGGGTGTGAACTAGAGAACAGAGTTTCCTATAACCTGTTTTTCAGTGATTCCAACATTTTGGATGCAATCCATCATCATGATGGAAGAGAGTACAAAGAACCAGACTGATGATAAATATTTATTGAATATCAGATAACGTAAGTGAGAATTTGTCTGAGTTGACGATGTTATTCTTTCTTGGTGAGCCTTTTAATGTCATATTTTTGCATACCTTGTTGTAAGACACTGACATGGTGTCTTATTGAATAGTTCTGATGCAAAAACTGGTAGAAATCATTGGGGCAGTCAGTCTCTTATCCAGGTTTTCTTTTTCAGCATGTTCACTATTCATTGCGTTGACATGTACATCAAAGAACATTACAAAATGTTTTCAAATGCAGGTCAGACTGTCCTGCAAAAAAATTATTATTACTTTCATCCAATCCAAAAAAAACTTTGTTGAGTACATCTTCTAGCCCCAGATTTGACCCAAATTGCACTATTAACTAGTTTATTACTGTTTATAAAAATTGATGTACTGGGATGCAGCTATTAGGTACATTGAAAGAGTCGATGTTGTTATTCTTAAGACTGAAAATCATCCTACATAGTGAAAAACATTCATATTGGTCATACTCAATATTACTAATAGTTCATCCAGTTTTGTTTATATCTGACATTTGCTTAAATATTATATTGGATTTTGGTGTATTTGTACTTACACAGCATACTAGTAAATGAATTTAATTAAATCTAATGAACAACCAACAAAGAGGCAAGTGTAAACAATATAAATTGCAATTACTTTTTGTCTTTGATGTAAAGAGGAACAGGAAACATGAAAAAATTTCAATTTTTGCATTTTGCACTGCACAATTCTTAGAAAGCAGAAGTTGTTATTCACATACTGGAATATACTGGCTATACTGGACTCACTCACTTTGGACCTCGTTATTGCTCACCTCTTGTTTTCTTACCGTTTCCTCTAATCGATCCGATGAGCCCACAGGGGAGTACGATCCCCTAGCAGATGAGGAAGACAATATATTGCATATTTGACCGCCTCTCATTTTTTATAAAAACGTAAATCCCGCAAAATCCTGTG
>JANJYP010007723.1:0-19809 GCA_024605115.1 Rastrelliger brachysoma | reverse complement strand
ATGAATAAACTAAAAGACTTTTTAATTAATTATTGTGTAAAAGTTTCATCTGAAGCTGTCACAGATACAGAGGAACTTTATGCTTTAGCCATGTTAGACAAATCCAGACCTACTTAACTTGTTGTCAGTAGGAGAGCCAATCATTTTCCTCTGTGAGATCAGGTGGACACTATGGTTTACCAGCAGCAGCAGCTCTGTGTGCAGAGCTGATCAGAAAATGAGCATGTCTGTGTGTTTATATGCCTGGCAATAATTTGATTAAAGCTGGAGTATGGAAATACTGAAATTATCGCAGCTGCCATGTAAACATCATAACCAGGTTATGTTACTTGCACTGAGATCATAATCAGAGAAAATAAGATTCTTTTAACAGAGTTACGCTAATTAGTTATTATGAGTAAATCATCGGAGTAAAGATGTCAGTAAAACAAAAAAAACTTCACTTACAGATTAAATGAATCATTGTGACAATAGTAAAGTGTTTACTGGCAAAGATATGGATCAGATGATGTGTGAAAAACTACAGGAAAGCTGTTTGACAGGGAATGTGGAACTGATATTATTGCTGCTGAACATCCAAAACATGTTCAAAACAACTTGTTCTGCTTCTCGCTGCTTGTTTTTGCTGGCCATACTGTTCTGCTTGAGCCTGTTGGTCATAACTATAAACATTTTTAGATACTGGTAGTTATAACTGCTACTGTCTTCTCAGAGAACATTTTTTGTGTTTTCAACTTATTATCAAGGTGGCTATGAGAGCAAGCACGGCACTGATGTGTTCATATTTTAAGTAAAATGTTGTAAGACATTACAGTTATAGTTTGACTGTTTGAGAAACTTACAGGAACTCAAAACTGAAAGGATTTCTACACTGATTTTCAGTATGTTCACATGCTCACATCATACAGGTTAGATGTGGTATTGCTGCATTTGTCTTTTATGTCATGGTCAGTGAATAGCGTAAGGCATGTTTGGTTATTATCTCCAGTCTTGTTTGACTGCCGTGCTGCTCAGTTAAATGCTTATAACACCGGTTGTGTGATTAGTAATCTAACTATCAATTATTGTAAGTATATGCTACAGTGTTAACCTTAATGTCAGATTTAATGCTGAAAACAGCAGAGTGGTAATAATAGGATGTAATTAAAGGCTGGAGAAATGGTAGTTCTTATGCTCTGATAAGTGGAGATGCACTTAAAGTCATCTTATTCATCCTCTGACAGATGACATTATAGATGACAGTACGGTTTTGTGTTAGTGGTCACATTTATATATTTATGCCAACACAAATTAGAGCCATGAGGCTGGTATTGTGAGTATGTATCTACACTAGAACTGAAATTATTAGTTGATGAATCAATTAGTTGGGTGAAAGAAAAAATATTGGTAATTATTTAGATAATTGATTAATTAAAAGAAAATTCATGCCAAAAACATGATAAATCCAGCTCTTCAAATGTGAGAATTTTTCTGTGTATCTTTAGAAACTGAATGTCTTTGTTTTTTTGCAATGTTGTTTGTACAAAACAAGATAGTTGAAGGTGTTGTCTTGGGCTCTATGAAGTCAATGAAAAGTTTTTCATTACTTTTTGACATTTTATGTACTAAACAACTCAATGATTTGTTAAAAGAATAAGTAGTACAACAATAATGAGAAAATAGCTGATTGCAGCCTCAATCCACGCATCGGACTCTGATAAGGAAGGAGCCTTATGTATACATGTATGCAGGTTTAATTTGGCTAAAAATGACAAAAAGAATAGATTGCATCTCTGCACTTTAAGGATGGCAGTTTAATGCAGTAACCTTCATCCCTTTTCTCCTTAAATGCTTGTGCTTCTTTATAACAGAATAAGTGGAACAGTGACAGGATGGACAAGACAGTGCTGTGTAGATCTCCCAAGAAGTGGGATAGTGATTTTCAAACAGGCAGCCTGTCTGAAAATCACTGCTTTCCCGTGATGTCGGACTCATAACAGTGCTCCTTTTACAGCCTATGTTTTTATGGCCATTTGTTATTGCACCTGCATTTATTACAGACTAATTGGACCGGGTAAACTTGGACATGTTTTGTTTGTCCTGCAGATTAGCAGCAGTTTTAAAGGCTCCCCTGTCACCTTTTTTTTTTTTGTCAGGCAGCTTTTGTTTAGTCTTGTGTATACCAAGAATGGGTCCTCCCTTACAAGTGACACACGTAGTTGTTCTGCAAGGCTGGAACATAGAGTACACTGAGAGTGGGAGATTATCTCTTACTAGGAAAAACACACCTCTTATCTTAATGTTATTATTATGGACATGCGTGTTGCATGTCCATCAGGATCACAACTCTTATCATCGGTGCAGATTTATACTCAGTGATTTGTAATATAAAATATATTACCGGTAATCTCTTTTCTTGCATTTTAGTAGAGTTGAAAACTTAATTTAACTGAAAGGCTGTAGCACAGATTAATTGGTTCATAAGTTCAGACTGTTTTAGTGGCTTTGCTTCCACGACTGCATGAACAACTTATAACCACTCCCTACAGCGACTCCCTGATTCAGTTTCAATAAGTGGTCTACATTGCAAAAGCAGTTTGGTCTTGGAAGCAGTATGTCTACTTAGAACTGAGCTCAGATTTTTCTTTTATACTGATTTTGCAATCATCTATTTCTGACGCAGCTTTTAGTGATTGACCTGGAAGACATGTGGTTTATTGTAAGTGGGTTGTGTTCCCTCAAAGAAACAGGAAATGCAGCAATGTCATGCTTCTCGTGGAGGCAGGGCCCATCTGCCTCTTTTTATCTCTCCTAGCCTCATGTTGTCTCTGTCTATGTCTGTCTATGTCTGATTTTAGGGTTTATACAAGATTTAATCTTAGATCGTAGCAGAAGAATGTTTATTGTCTATACTTACAGGAAATTGTACAAATTTTAGTAACAGCATTCCCCCTTTGTTCATTTTACAGCTATAGAACAACACTGCATGTCACTTTGAGCTTTTATGCCACTTTTTTTGCCACACCTGTTTCAGTAACAATGAGGTATTCAGTTACACCATTACACTGAGTGAAATATACAAAGAATGAAAGGATGAATGAGGACCAAAGCGCACACGGACTCTCACATTGGACAGTTTCAGCAGAATTAAAGGGCAGGTGCTGAGTTCAAAATTGGGAAACAGGGTCACATACCTGATTATTAGACATATTTTTTGTTTGTGTGTGTTATGGTTTCTTCATTATGTCATTAAAATAGTACTACTGTTTTAAAGGATTGGATCCACAAACAGATATGCTGTAGTCAACAGGGCATTTCTTGAAACAGTTAAGAATAATCAATTCTCAAATGGAGCTGTAATAACCTACATTACATAGCAAATGGCAATAGGCTATTTTATAGTGCTAGCACCCTGAAACATGTAAACAGCATTGTATGAAAAAAGATGGTAACACTATCCCATAAATTCTCCTTCCTGTAAATAATAAGTGGATTTTCACACTCTTGTACAACTATTGTTGTATGCAATGCAGCTAAACACGTTCAGTCATGTTCCCTATACAGCCTCAAGCTGTAGAGTATAATAAGAAGCGAAACGAAGAGCTCAGTGTTATGCAATATTTGCTTTGTTTACTGGGCTCTGACCACCTACGCAGTCTAGTGGAATATCTCATCTTCTGTTCAATCAAGGGAAATAGTTTTTGACATGACAACTGTTATTGGCTGATGCTCTGTGCTTGCTTTTTGCAATTAACACCACTTTGTTTGCCTTTCAGTTCAGCATATGATGTGAGGACAGCCCTGAAGGTAGCAGTGAAGAAGTTGTCCAGACCCTTCCAGTCCATCATCCATGCAAAGAGAACATACAGAGAGCTGCGGCTGCTCAAACACATGAAGCATGAGAATGTAAGTCATCTGCAGCCGACCCATACCCCAACATCCAATCCCCCAGTCTCTGTACTATAGCCAGTTAAAGTCTCCCTGGAAAATGTGTTTTCGTTATTGTTACTTCAGTTGGTTGTTTGAGCTTCTCTGTGAAGAAAGATGAATATACAGCATTTGATGCTGGAAGGCAATTTTCACATTCATTCTGCTTAAGGGGGAAAGTTTCTCTGAATTCATCTTAGAGAATTTAGTGAGTTCGATGTGAATACACCTGCATGTATCATTTATTGGGAGCCAATCAGGGTCCAGTATGCATCTTACACAAATATGGTGAAGACTTCACTGAGAATGGACCTTACAGTGAAGTAGGAGACATCTTGTGTCCTGCAGTGAACCTTTCAAAATGAACAATGTTTGCATATTCATAGATTCTGAATTATTCAGTGACGGTGAAGGAGCTGATACGATTTGAGGTTATTGATCTTTGTTGTGGAAAAACATGTCAGACACATAATAAAGCAGAGTATTTTATATATCTTAAAATATATCAGGAGGGATCTTTAAGAACAAATGTACACTAAGTACTAACATGAAGAAGCAGTCAGCACTTACCACTGCTTACCTTATTACACTTACTGTATCTCTGTTGATTTGTGGCACACTGTAATAGAAGCTCAATGAAACCTGCCTTCAGTATCGTAGCTATGAGGCAGAAATAAGAAACTGAAACTACAACACAGGAAAGAAACACCTATGTTTGACAGTTCAAACTGTTATAAAATTGTTGAAAGACAATCTATAAGTGTAAAATTAAGCTTTAATATTTTGAAGTTCATTTTCATTCACATGGTTTCTTTTGTGAAGAAGCTAAGCAACTCCATTTAAAGGCACTGTAATGTACTATGCACAGGCAAGATGGACATTTGTTGACAAACTTCTGGTTTTGACGCAGTCACACTAACCCACAGTATGTACATGTGTGCATTGAAAGACAGACTTTAACTCTGTGAACCTGTGAGGACCAGAGCAGATAGGTAAACTATGAAGCAGAGCATGAGGTGTAACTTAACACATCACTTTCTTCCAGCTGACCTGCCAGGCCACAACAGAAGTTAAAACACTTTCAGGGGATTTACAGAATATCAACACAATGTAGCTTAAAGTGTTCTAGTGTCATTTTCACCCATGACAGTATAAACACACATCGCTGGCTTCAAGCAAAGAGGATGTGTGGTCGGTGTGATGTCCTGTTAGAAAAGGTTTTCCCTGCGAGTGATCAAAGCATGTTGTGCTGTACTGCTGAGTGAGAGCAGTGAGTCACTGAACAGGTTTACAACTGCAGTTCCATCACTCTCTGGTGTATTCTTTCATCTTCATGTTGTTAAAGCAGGTTGTTTTTGTTTGTTTTTTTTTTAGAATTATGCCATTTTACTTCAGAGCAGTGGCTTTAGTTCCTCTAATGCAATCACTGCACTGGTTTTGGTTTTCGGTGTCCGTGTGTGCATACAGACACTTGCTGCTAACACTGTGCCATCCAGTGCATCCAGCTCTTACTTTGACCAAATAATGTGGTTTTCATGTTTTACATAATGGCAGTGGGTGTGGTTTCTTGGGCTGAAGCGCAGGTGATTGGTTTCTGCGTGGGATCAAGTCAATTGGTGTGAGTAAGACTAGAGGTTTCTCTTAATACTGACTTCTTTTGAGGGGGAAAAGAGTCGAGGTTTACACTATAAAGTGTTTACTCAGTAGTTTTGTGTTGTAATGTAAGCCATTGTAATAATTGGAAAAGGCTTGTTATCAGCGCTTACTGATGAGTGACAGGGTGAAATAATGCTATCATAAACCTACAGGTGCGGTGAAATGAACCAATTTTAAATGGCACACACACACAGATGGAGGAAAAAAAGCTTGAGGAAGTTTGGAAAATCTCAAAGGGGAAAACCCAACAGCAATTTAAAGCAGACAGGCTTGAAAAACCCATTTCACACCCTGGAATTCATGTATTGCTCCTCAAACTCTCCAAATGCAGCCACAACATATGTTTATGTCTCATCAGCTTAATAAATGAGTGAGATGAGATTATTAGCAACATGTTTTGAGGTTGTAGGTACTCGTATTCAAAGCATGCAGAAGTAGCTTTAACAATACTCTGAATCTGAAGCTGCGGTGCAGCAGTTAAATGTTAAATAACTGAATTACAGGGGACACATGCAGTTTTTGGTCGCATGCACATGTGTTTAGATTAAATTCTTCTGAAATTCAGGCCTCCTGCCAAAACATACCGTAATTTAAAATAGCTGTAGTTCAGTCTGTGCACACTTGGCTCACACATCCGTAACTTGTACTGAACACTGTTTTCTATACAAGCTCTTATTTTGATGCAGGAACAGCTTGAACCTTCATGTTGCAGTATTAGTGCTGCATGGTGCACTGGCACTGCTTATAAAATACCTCTGTGCATTCATTTGTAAAACAGGTTTTACAGAGGACGAGGATTATTTGGGATTATGCAATGCCTACTGTATATATATCACTGTGCTTTATGCAATATGTTGTTGTTGTGTGAAAATAAAGATAAATATGTGTAAAATATGTATTTTTCATAATTGAAATGCATTTTTCTTAGACAAGTGGTGCATACATTTTATTTAGTGAGTTATAATGTTTGTGATCATTAATGAGTATGTTGTTGTCAGATTCAATTTCAGCTTAACTGGGGAAATTGCATAAAGCTGTGCTTTTTGGTCCTAAATCATCAGAGTAATTTTAATACCTATTTATGCTTTACATAGAGAGGGGTTCTGTGTTCTGCTCACACTGTTGCCAGGAGACTCCCCGGGTTTTGATTTTGGAAAGCCTGAGCAGACCAATCAGCTATTTGTTGTGGCTCTGGTGAACCAATGAGCTGTAGTTTTGTGCCCTGTGTGGGCGAGCTGCTGCTGTGTTTTTTTTAATACCTATCCACCTCAGTCTCTCTCCAGGGGGGCGGGGGCAGGGATGGCACCCCTGGCTTCACTCTGCCAGTGTGCCTGCATGTATGAGTATAAGTGTAAATGTAATACACACACACACACACACACACACAGTCATATGATCATCCTTCGTCTTTGTTCTTCCTCCCTTCATTATGTTCAAACCATAGACTGTGGTTCAAACCCTAAACTCATCAAAACAAGTTTGTTGTGCATATATGTTCATTATCTAACTCTTACTTAAATGCAGTAGGGGTGCAAATAATTATTATTTTCATAATCGATTAATCTTTTTTTGATGACAAATTAATATTTGTCATCAAATTACCTGTTTTTGTTCAACTAACCATCTAAAATCCAAACATTTTGAACAACAAATCATCACAAATGATAGACTGGAGCTGAAATATCTTTGGCATTTTCTACTTTTAAAAATTATTTACCTATCTATTGTAGTGTTTGAAAAATAAGTAGAAATGAAAAAGAGATACTAATCACACTTAGCAACTCACACTTGCAAATCACACATGTAAACCCTTTGAAATGTTGGTGAAGTTGAAACAACTGGCCATTGTTGCACTAAGCATATGAAACCAGTTAGCTGTAACTTAATCTAATATGATGCATTTCTTCTCTACTAGTGAAAAAATGCCTTTCTCTGTTAACACTTAGAAACACCATTAGCGCACTAGTGGTGCCTGTCCTTTCAGCTTGATACACAAACATAACCAGATAGTGTTCACCCCTTCCTGTGAAATCATATCTGTTGTGGTTATCTGCCCCATTTATGCAATTAAACCACTTCATAACCAAAATAAGCTGCAAGTATAATCTAGTGGACGTCACTGAGTAAAGAAAAGAGTCCTTGAAATTGCAGTGTAAGAAAGAAAGCAAAACTGGACTGCTTGTTTGACAAAAAAAGTTAATATATTGCAAAACAGATTAATATAACAACTGTTGCCATTTTGTTGTCCTCATTGACTCTACTGCTGTCTGTGGGATCAAAGGGGAAATGAAACATAATATATAAAGCACTGACACTCAATGAAAACCATACTTTTGTTAAATATTGATAATTACAGTATTCATATTTTGCTGATGTTCTTTTTGTCCTCAGGTGATTGGTCTATTAGATGTTTTCACACCAGCGACGAGCTTAGAGGAGTTCAATGATGTGTAAGTCACACTTTGTCTGTTTACTCCTGCCTTTTAGTTCTTTCCTCCAACTCCTTTATCATTTTCTTTCAATCTTTGTTTCTTCCTCTTTTTAACCTCAGCTTCTTCTATAGCTTTAGTCCCCAATTAAACCATATTCATATCAGCAGATAATTGCAAGATTAACAGTGCAGCTGGTGCCATAAAGGCAATATAATAATCCTGCATAACTTCATTAAAGTCCAGTGGTGGTGAGTTTTACCAAGGTGAATGTAGAGTGAACGCATGCACTATGAACATCATAGCTAGTCTCCATAGTAACAGCCATCTGGCAGGCTCTGAGGGCACTGTGTGTGTAGGTCTGTGCTGTCCATGTCTGTGTCCGTGCAGAATAAATCAGTGCCCTTGAATGCTCTGCTTGCTGTGGCGTCATCAGCATGCTGCACATTTGTTGAAATGTGAGATGAACCTGTGTGTACACATACACACAAATGCAACCACAACCACAGCCACATTCACAACGCTGAAACTGACACAGAATGATGTGACCTTTTTTCTGTCCAGTAACATGGTGAAATCAATCCTTGTAATGCACAGCTGAGAAACAGATATCCACAAACAATGCTCACAAGTCAACTTTAAATGCTGTCTTGTTGTAGAATGTGATCAAATCGAGCAGATAAACACAAATATTGGCCCTTTCCAGCTGATCTTTTGGCTGTATGCCATTAGCACTGAAGTATCAAGCTTCCAGCGTCTTCCTGCTGTGGTTCCTTCTACCCTTTTTATATCTGTTTCTTACCCATTTTCTCTTTCTTAAAGTGTATGAATTATATATGAACACTGTTTTTCATATGGCTGTTGTTGCAAAGAATAGAAATACTTACAAGTTGCAAACAAAGTAATGTTTTATTAAACAGTTTTTACAGGTAGTAATAACTCTGTTCATAACAAAGTCAAATGTTTTTTAACTTGATTTTGTAATAATAGTAAGCAGAAAAAATGAAATAAAGTAAGCTGCAGAAGATGAAGGAAGACAAGCCAGAAGAAGTTGGACACTACATCTGATTGACTGTACAAATTGCAGGTACTTGGTGACCCATCTAATGGGGGCAGACCTGAACAACATTGTCAAATGTCAGAAGCTGACTGATGATCACGTCCAGTTCCTCATCTACCAGATTCTCAGAGGCTTAAAGGTCAGTTAAGCTCCAAGCGTATCACGATTTCTTAGCTTGACACTCACCCCTTATACCCTGCTTATCACAATTCACCATGTGTGAACCCAATAGATCATTGTTAGTTTTAGTTTTAAGTTTTGGACTTAGGCTTTTCTGCAAGCTGTTGAAGTTATAGTGCCTGGTAATGAATTCTGTGTTGAACTTTGATATCTGACATAGTAACCCCAAAGTGAGAAGGACTAAGGTCAGTGTATGAGGGAGATGTTATTGTAAAACTTAAAAGTACAATGTTTGTTGCCCTGATTGCTGCACATAGGAGCAGCAGCAAAATAGCAGAAACTGGAGTAGTTTTGTTAAGTTTTGTATCTGTGAAACACGGAATCACACATAGGAACACAGTGAGCTTTAATTGTTACCAAAGAATTGCAAATAAAATACACTTCAAGATGCAGAGTATTAAAATTTACAGTGTAATAGAATGTAATGATCATTATTTTCTTCTCTTCTGCCACAGTACATCCATTCTGCAGACATCATCCACAGAGTAAGTTGTGACACTGTTGTATGTGCTTATAAAAAGCTCTGAAGTCTGAATATGTGTCTGGTGAAACATCTTGAAATGGGATCAATTCCAAGGTCCCATTATCAGAAGGCTGAATACTATCTGTCCTATATGGTGTGTGTATGGTGAAAATTCTCTTTTGCCCATCATCATTTCCTTCTTTTTTTCCCACAGGATTTAAAGCCCAGTAATCTGGCTGTGAATGAAGACTGTGAGCTCAAGGTGAGTGTTGACTTGAAATAAGATTTATGATGTATATAATTTGGAAGGTGCTGGATGAAGTTTACTCATATCACCTTCCTTATCCCTCTGTATTTCTTTTACTCTTAAACATTGTGGTCTCTCAGATCCTGGATTTTGGTTTGGCACGGCACACAGATGATGAAATGACAGGCTATGTAGCCACCCGGTGGTACCGAGCCCCAGAGATCATGCTCAACTGGATGCACTACAACATGACGGGTATACACACACACACTCACACAGTGTATAAATAGTCATAATGTTTTGCACTTGAGAGTAAATGAAATGTTAAAATATGTGCAATATCACATAGAAGAAATTTTGTTTTTAAATAGGTCACACAGATGATTTGGCGTGTTATGGGGTCGGGTTGGGTCATATAAGCCTTGTTTCACTATCAGTGCGGTACGGCACAGTACGGATTGGTACGGATGCAGTCCAGATCAGTTTGCGTTTCCACTGGGAAGGAGAGCCTTAGGAGCAGGAGGAGTGTGTATTGAGCACCGCCAAGCTCCTGCTGTACAGCCTCCTCACTGATAATACAGGGCAGAGCCTGTACCTCTTCAGCACTCCACACTGCATTGCTAGCAGACATTGTGCTCTGTAGTAAATAAACGGCAGATACAAACGGCAGCCTTTTTTAAAATAGTGCGGTTGTGTTTGTGCTAGACTTTGTGCTGTGTGATGACGGTTGTGCTCAACCAATCACCAGCTCGCAGTGCTTTGGCTCCTCCCTAAGGATACTGGTCTGTGTGCTAGGTACCCTGACCAAAAGGGTGACTCAAATGGTAATGGGTACCATAGGAATGTTACGGTTCCATGGTAATGGAAACGCCAAAATAAGCGTACTGTTCCATCCCGTTTCGTACTGTACCGCATAGTGGAAACAGCAATTCAGTATGGCACAAGGGCAGAAAAATATTGAGGAGTTATTTTGTCATTTGAAATATAATTTGCTGATTGAAAAAAGCCATTTCACCAGATACGTGTAGCCTTTTCTTCTTTAGTGCATAAAAATATACAATGTTACAAAAGAAATGATAAGTGATTTTAGAGGAACTAGGACAAAGTTCAATTTCCTGGTTGACTCAACATGATGTTTTTCTTTTTAAATGTGATGCAGCATTTGTTAAACAATCAAGCTATTTTCCTCAGTGAATGGTGGTTAATTTTGCTTTGCACTTTGTGATGATGGTCTAAATCGTCAGATAAATAAGTTGTGTGACGGCTATTATGTCCTACATTGTGTTTTTAAAACCAAAATATTTTTAAAAAGCAGTATTGTTTTCTTATTTTTTTAACAACCATTCTTTCAAGTATCTTGTGCACTAAATTAGAATGTATAATCGTACCAAACACTTGTTGTTTAGTATATGTGTCACCAGTGTCTTGTAATATTAACCCTTATAAAAAAAAAAAATGATGTAAGCCTTTGAAATAAAGTTTCAAACAGCCTGGTACCCATCATATATAGTTAATGCAGCTTAGGAGCATCATTTTGATTTGTGTCATGCTTCTGAAGAAGTTGAGCTTGGTGAAAAGAACCACAGACACTTTGGACAAAAAGAGATTACAAAATGAATGTAATATGATCAATGAATATGAAATAGACAGGTTTTTATTATACTCTTCAATATTCACTATCCTGCGTGTTTCCTTTTCTTTGTAATAGTGGATATCTGGTCGGTGGGCTGCATCATGGCTGAGCTACTTACTGGACGGACGCTCTTCCCTGGCACAGACCGTATCCTTCCATCATTGTCACAGCTATGCAAAAATTAAGTGGCTCCTTGGTGTCAACCTGTAGGTCTCATTTCATTACATTCAATTACATTTCAAAGATGATGCAAATGGATGCATAAAGCTCTTGTATGTATATCCTATACTTTGTTACAATTATAGAATAGTTGCATGAGTTTTATTGCACCTTGCTTCCAAGGCCCTCATACAGACCCACACAAATCCCTCAGTGTTTCAAACACACTCAAAATGTCACCTCTTTTCAAGCTCACTCAAAAGCATTGCTGACTATTGACTTTTGTGAGCAGCATGCAATAACAGTGAAGGAAGTGTGTGTGTGTGCGTGTTAGTGTGTGATAGGAGTTGGTCCCCTGTGGTCTATGATTCAGCGCTGCCCACTGTTGTCTCTGCTGCTTCTCCACAGCACAGTACACTTTCCTGTTTCCTTTCCACAGATCTACCCATACACAGCAGCAGAGTTCAAAGATGTTTTACAAAGAACATACAGTCATTGTTATTAGTACACACTGATACACACATCTTCAACTACAGAACTCAGTATGCATTAACTCAGTGTGCCAAGTGTGTGTGTGTGTGTGTTTGTGTGGTTGAATATGTGCCCTCTCACCAAATCTAAATCACCTGCAGAGGTGGTGGAGCTACACACCTACACAGCTCATTTTAATATACATAGCAGAGTAGTCTGTCTCCTGATCCTTCTCAATGAAGTTGAAATCTACATACATGTACACAGGCTACAGGTGGGTGGTAGGGAAAATGAAAAGCAAACCAGACCAAAGTCATAACAGTCTTTCATCCTCAAAACTGCACTGTGTAAAGAGGCTTATTTGGGGCGTTCTCCCTTATTTTGCCAATACATTGTTATACTTGTGACTTTTAATGAGGATTTACAGTCTATTAAGGATGGAAAGCACGGTCGTGATTTCAGGATTATTCAAAGTTGTGCTGGTAATATGTGAGAAGAAGCTATAAATAACTTCCAGCCATCAGTGACTCTGAAATTCAGTTCAGCATGTTGGCTTGCATTTTGCCATTTTTCTTAAAAGTGCCATATTGTATTTATTTTCATAATGACCTAACATTGCATGACATTATAAGAGGAAAATGCCTGTCCTTAGGTTTTGCTTCCATGGAATAACTCAAGGTGTGTGGTGTTTATTCTTATTTTTTCAGTCTTTATTCAGTATTGTCGAACAGGTACCAGTTGCCTACTATCTAAGTTTAACTTTTTGTCTTTCCCTTTTTACTTCAAAATGAATGAAAGATGTTTCATACACAGATGACAGCTTTCACTGTTATACCTCTGACCCCTCTCTCCTTATCCAACACCCTCCATCCCTTCCTGTTTTCCTTCATGTGAGTGTGGTAGACATTGATCAGTTGAAGCTTATAATGATGCTGGTTGGAACCCCAGGGCCCGAGCTCTTGATGAAAATCTCTTCAGAGTCTGTGAGTTTTGAGCACCGACCCATCCAGTTTTGTTGCTCTGCTCCTCTTGCCTGTGTTTGTGTTGCCTCTGCGTCGCCCTGGCACGAGTTAGTCGGTCTCTTACTTTTTTCACACTGCACCTTTTTATCTTCTAAAAATGCATTTTCCTAAATGGCTTTATTGCACTTGGGCACAAGGCTTTGATTTCTCTAGCATGGGCTCATACTAATCTCTTTATATGACAAAGAGGCCACTAGTGTAACTCTGGACTACAGTGTAAATACCTCGGTACTCCATTACAGGTTATAGTCTGTCAAGGGTTGCTGTATATCAAAACTTAAAAACTGTCTTTCTGTGTGTGTGTTCCCTCTTCCACCTCCTCATACACAAATTCCTAACCACCCCATGCTCTATGACTTGTTGTTATGATGCCCCTTGACTCAGAAGCTGTAGATATAAACCAACTGCAGCAGATAATGCGCCTGACGGGGACGCCCCCAGCCTCCCTCATAAGCAGGATGCCCAGCCATGAGGTGAGACATGTGCCCCTCCTGCCTTCCCACGTCCACCGGCTCTTCCCCAGCTAGAATCTGTGGGATGAGGGGTGGAGCCTCACACGTCTACCATCCGATAAGCACGTTTACATCCAAGAAAGACATTGCAGTTAGAATCGATGTATTGTTTTAAAGTATTTCCTCCAATTCCCTTTGCATTGTCTGCGTATTAGCCCCTGCTCTCACTCCACTTGTTCCACGTTTCCTCTCTGACTCACTCTGCTTGTCACAGCAAGGCTTCGAAGAATGCTTTGCCAGAGCAGCCAGTGTATTCTGATGAGCAGTTTGTCTTAATCCTCAGAAATGCATCTTGAGTCTTAAAATTGGGGCATGTTGATTTATGTGTGAGATTTGGGTTTTAAATAAATTAACAGTGCTTACAGCCTGCCTTACTAGAAGGATGTGCAGTTTAAGTAATTTTTATATCAGACAAATTTGGTAAATTAAAGTTTTTCAAATGATTTTGAATTTTCAGCTGTGGTGCCTTTTTTTTTCTTTATGATCTTCTAAAATTTTGCTTTTTTGTTAATTTTTTCTCACAGGCAAGAAACTACATCAACTCACTTCCTCATATGCCCAAGAGGAACTTTGCTGATGTATTTATCGGTGCCAACCCTTGTGGTGAGTTTCTTTTTCAGTGCCTTGACATCACTTCTGGCTCACTGAGGCCCTCTAGTGGTGTCACAAAGGCCCTGTTTTTATTATGCTAAAGATTTTCTCCAATCACTGTATTTATGTCTGTCATTAAAACTGTTATCAGTTATCAGGAAAGATGTGCTCACATTAAAACTGTTATCAGTTTTAATGTGAGCACATCTTTCCTCCCACACTAATCACTGTTGCCATGCTGTAGCGGTGGACTTGCTGGAGAAAATGCTGGTGCTGGACACAGACAAGCGGATCACAGCGTCCGAGGCTCTGACCCACCCCTACTTTGCCCAGTACCACGATCCAGACGACGAGCCTGAAGCAGAGCCGTATGACCAGAGCTTTGAAAGCCGTGAGCTGGAAATTGAGGAATGGAAGAGTAAGTTGGCGCATTGTGGATAATTGAGTCATGCATTTGTTAAAAAAACAGATTAGGTTTTCAATAGAGACATAAACAAATACAAATATAATCTCCCTTTTCTGTCTCTCAGGGTTAACCTATGAGGAGGTCGTCAGCTTTGAACCGCCGTCATTCGATGGAGATGAGATGGAATCGTGAGGAGGCAGCAATTATTGTTTTCCAAGAAACATTCTTTAAGGACTATCAGTTTCATGTGACTATCCACCACTCTCCTCACACACATGCACAATACGACATTCAAGTGCCTGCCGTCGTTCATCTCCGGGGGACGTTGCGATCNTTTCATGTGACTATCCACCACTCTCCTCACACACATGCACAACACGACATTCAAGTGCCTGCCGTCGTTCATCTCCGGGGGACATTGCGATTTCAGGGATCAAAGTTCCCGTTCATCCCGTCCTTCTCTTTTTGCTGGTTTTGTTACTTTCTCTTTGCAGCCAAAAGCGCTGAGGCAGACTTTAATCCTCCTTTATATTTTTAGTGAATTTTTACATCAGACATTTATTGTTTATAAACGCCCAATCCCAAAGTGAGTCCTGACAACTCAAGCCCTAAGCACTCTCAAACTTAATTGATCTCAGCTGCTAGTAAGTAAATGTGTGAGGCCACAAGAGCTCTGACTGGCATAAATTGGAATGGGACAGTACTAACGTTTGGATATTGCATATTACCATGACAACCTTGTCTTGTTTATGTTTTCAACTTCCGGCTAAATGACACAATTTATTGCATTGTGGGTAATTTTCTTACCCAAAGTCCACATCAGTGCCCACTTACGGTGAGGGCTAAGCAAGGGTGCGAGCGCCTCCTCAAGCCCTTTGAAACCACTAGCCAACTCTGCGGGAACATGCATCATATTACGTGAGTGTGGACTTTGGGACTGGGCGATAGTGTCCCCTGTTTGATTCAGAAAACAAGTATTTACATTTCAGTATCTTAAAGTGAACTGGATTCTGTATTTTAGAAAGCTATAAAAGTTAGCAGGAAATAACACTGAATGAAAAACAAGTTGGATTGAGAAGTTTGAAACAGTGATGTGTCTAAAATATATCTCACTCATACCCATTAGAAATACATGTTATTTCTATCAGTGCAGAGGCTTGATAAATATGTGTAAATATGACAGCAAACAGTATTTGTACAGAAGTACTTCAAACGAGTTACCACATTGGTGTAATAGTCATAGCTGATCCCTTTCACAGTATGAATTTTATAATCAGAGTTTAGTCAGATATGCCATATAAAAAGATGTGTAATTTAATACAAGTATGTATTATAGCATTGGCTAGAAATGTGTAAAATATTCACCTCTATGGCACAGATCCAAGGCTTTGTTTTTCTTGTAGAATTCAAGGAATTACAGCTTCCTTTTTTTAACAGAAGTATGAGTTTGGAAAAGTATGTATCCATTAGCTCAGTTCACTCATTCAACTTTTAGATTAGTCTCTACTCCTTTTGCTCCATATGAACTCTTCTTTTAGCACTTCTGTTGTTTCAGAGGAATGTATCAGCTTACAGTCACCCTTATCACAACCTGCAGTACCACTCAAGCATGATGAAGCCAGAAGTGGCTTGTTAGTTTTGATATTTGGTGTTTTACATCATATCATCTGACAGTGTACTTTAATCATACACAGTACTATTAATGTTTATTGAATGTTGGGGCTCCAGTCTGCCCTGTATTTATGATTTTTTTTGTCATGTTTGTATATCAATGTAAAAGAGAATATTATTTGTCAGAATTTAAGGTTCTTTTTATTATTTATGGAGAGTTCACTGTATTGGAAACCAAATGTATCATCAATAATCTCATATGTCTGTTAAGCCTTTGTGACTGCAGTTATAGCTTGTATCAGAGCCAACAATGTTGTTAAGTTGTTGAGGACAACTATAACTTTTCCAATCAGATTCATATACTCTGTGCTCCAAGCACATTATGCATTGGCAGACAAACCACTACTCTGTAAACCCCCATTTTTTTATTCTGAAACATTGATCGAAAAAAAAGTTTTTTGTTTTTTTTTCCAAGTGATGTTTTTCATGTGAATCATTTTCACATATGATATACAAGCTTTATCCACAGTTGCTCTGGCTAATCAGTTACACAATATCAGTGTCTTCACTGTTTCATCAGGATCTACTTGCTCCCATGTAGTGCTTTTTCTAATGTATTATTTTATTATTTGTGTGTTCAAGATTTGATGTTATTCTGTGGTTCTAAAATATTAATTGTTTTTTTGGGTAATGCTAGAAACATTTGTCATTCAGTTGATTAATTTAGTAGGGCACATGTTTGTGGGAAAGAGTGTACGTTTACTCACTGGATGCTGAAGGGCAAAGCTGAAGCCTCATTATTGTAATATTAAAATAACTGCATCAATTTGATAGGATATTTATATTGTTCATATCCTAATGTCAATAGTTAATTTGGTCATTGGTTATGCTTTCTTTACCTGAAATGTGTTCATACCTTTTTACTATGTTCTATACCACATGTACCAAGACAGCAGGCCACACCACCTGTAAATACCACCATTAGAAAATAAAAGCTACTATTTTTCAAACCTGTAACATTGTACAGTTGTTGTGCCACAATTTTGCATGCTGGTACCAGTAGGGGGCAGCATAGCATCTGCAACAAGGAAGTCAGACTTACTTAAAATATAAATAAAACTTTATTTAGATTATTTGTAATGTAAATCATTGAAGGAATTTCCACAATTATGGGTACTGCATAAACACAAAGACAGAATAATTCTAATAGAATAAATACAAAAAAAATAACAGAATCAAGGTTACCCATCAGGTTGAGTCTGTAAATGATTAGGCTATAATAAATATGTAAGAAGTAAGAAAACGGAGTCAGTGTAAAACAGATGGTTGTCTCAATGTTGCATGCAGGCTGGTGGCTGATTTGATGCTTAACGAATATGAATCCATGGGCTCAAGCTAATTTGGTACAAGTCTTATTTATGAAGGCCAGTGAAAGAAGTTAAGGATTAAAATGCTAGAAATAGAAGGCACCAAATCAAATTTTAGATGTATATTAAAGTATAACTACAGTTTCTCAAATTTGGCTTTAACACAACACAATATTAACTTTTAAATACATTTATGCACAGAAGAAGGCTTCTGGATTTTGGAGACATCACTTACATTGTTAATTGGCTAGCACAATGTATTCACAATGCCAATCCTAATACAAAAAGTGACCATGACAGCACATCAGAAGTTTGTAATGCTGCAGAAAATAATCGGAGAGATAATACTGTCGCAAAAGATACTACACAAATACAATCAGCTGACGTCCATTCTTGTATCGTGGATACAGTTCTACTCACTCCGCCCCATGTTGCTCAGTCATTTCACTCTGTTGGGTCGCTCATTTTCGCGCACTTCGGAATTTCCAACAGTCCGTGAACGCAGCACCCCTCCTGACTGTTATCAGCATGGAAAGAAAAGGTATCGTTGCTTTATAACTCTGAAATGCTTTTTTGTACACCCTGTACGGGTAACATACTCGCTGCTTTTCTACACATTTCTCCTGTAGATTTATCATCACGAAAATCGTAAGCAGTTTCAATAAGTCACGTAGCAGTTGATAAAAAGTAAAAGTGGACCATGCGCTCTGCTGAATGTGTTGAGTCTGAACAGCATGCTAGCATAGCATCAGACTAGCATGGGAGCCTGGAAGAAGTCTGCGCCAAAAACTTTCACATAGCTTTAAGCAAAAAAAAAAAAAAGTCATAGGATCCCCAACGTTATGAACAAATGTAGCAGTGCTCCACATGGTACTGGATAAACTATGTGTGATATTCACTGTAAAAAAAAGCACCAACTTAGTTACTGTTAGCTGCTAACTTAAAATGCCTTCTTTTAAGAGCGACACACCGCCGAGGCCGGCTTACTGAGCTGTTAGAAAATCTTTTACTTCAGCTAAGTAACCTGCCACACACATAGTGGCCAATATAACCCATAACAACCAGTTTTTGTTTACAGCTTCGGTCCTGGCCTTTATCTAAAAGAATTAAAAAGCTAAAGCAGGCAGTCAAACACAGAAATATGGCGTTGAGTTGTTGTGTTAAGCCTTATTATTTCTCCCTCTCTCTGCTTTTTAGTACTCGCAATGCAAGCAAGGAAGAAAAGGACAAAGCCTAGAAAACCTGGTAAAAAGTAAGTTGAAAAGCTTTTCTTGTTTGCATTTCACTATTTACTTAATGATAAAAAACACACATCATGAGGTTCAATCATGTGCGCTGTTAAACTGTATTTTTCTTAACTTCACATTGTTGTATTGTACTTAACTTCACAAGTTAAGTTAACTCATGATTTATTAATATGAAATTATGTGATGTGCAGCTGTCCCACTTGCTGCTGAGGTGTTGGTGGGTGCAGCATCACAATCTACCTATGAGCAGCTTTATGAGTTTGCAACACTTGTGTAGTATGATTTTAAAGATGGAGTGTAAAGGACTTTAGTGGCATCCTGCAAACTTAGTAGAAATGCAATATCATATTCATAAGTGTATTAATAAGTGTATAATCACCTGAAAATTAGAATTGCTTTTGTTAACTTAGAATGAGCCTTTTATATCTACATAGGGAACAAGTCTTCTTCCATGGAGACTGCTATGTTGCACCACCTTGTTTTTACAGTAGCCCAGAACAGACAAACCAGACATTTGCGGTTGAGACAGCCTTTTGTATTTTCTCAAGTTTTATAGACGCCGCAGGTATTCCTATACACTTGTAAGGGAAGGATATTCAGTTTGTAGCAGTCTGCAACCTCACTGCTAGGTGTCACTAAATTCTACACGCTGGTCCTTTCAAAGGGTCACGGTTGCATTATTTAGGTCAGCATTCACCATTCTCTCAACTCTAATTAGCTAATTAGAATAAATGTTCATTGGTTACACATTACAGGCGATGCCCAGGGAAGAGAAATGATCCACACTGTTTTTGGAGCTTTTCATGTCTATTATGAACAAAGACGCATAGAAGATTAAAGTTAAAAAAA